>QJPP01001000.1:0-25420 GCA_003996215.1 Jaltomata sinuosa
ATACCTACTGGGTACCTTATGCTTCGCATTTGGTGCTTACCCTATCCCCTGCATCTTTTGGTGTAGATCCTAGCATGCGCCATCGCCGTTAGATCGCTGTGATTCGTGCTGGGAGATCTGTTGGGGACTACTTCAGACTGAGGGTGAGCTTCTTTTGGCGATTCGGTGAGCCTTAGCTATTAGTTTTAATTCTTTTGGCTTTATGTTACTCTATTCACCATTCAGTAGACATTGGTGTTTATATTTGTCTGGATCGTTTTGCACCTCCATGTTGTAGTTTCGGCTCTAAATACTAAGATACCAGGTCTGGGGTTTGGATTTTAAGTTTCCGCATATTGTATATAATATACTTCCTGTTTATCTATTCTCTTCATCTTGTTCCCTTACTTTTTGTGTTATTAAACTACTCTCACGGCCGCTGTATTTTGTTTTAGATTTAGTAGCCCATACTAACTGTTCACTGGGCTAATCGGGGATTGGTTTTTGCCTTTACTGGGCAGGTTTGTAATGGGGCGCGATCATTGACCCCGGAGAATTTTGGGTTTTACGTGAAGCAACATTGGTATCAGAGCTTTTTAGGTTCAACCGGGTTCATCGGTATAAGGGGAGCCAGATTGTCTTAGCAGAGTTCCTGCGGATCAGGGCGGAGGACGTTCCGTACTCAATCTTTGGGAGGCTACAGTGACATTTTAGGAAATTTGACTCTTTCATTGCTTCTGTGTCGTGCTTGGAACCCTTGAAATTTCTGGAAATCTCATTTGTTCTACTTCATTCTTCTTCAGATGGTTCATACGAGATCATCAGCATCACGCGGAGATGAGCCTCCCATTCCAGCTAAGGGTCGAGGACGCCCTCGAGCAGTGGCACCTGCTAGAGCTGCTAGGGTGGAGATAGAGCCCGAGCAGCATGTAGATCAGGGGGCAGCCCAGGTACCACCAGCTCCAGTACCAGCTCCAGTGCCCACTTCTGTGCCAGCTCCAGCCGAAGCTCAGTCTCCAGATATTCGGGGATTACTATTACAACTTTTGGGTATGATTGGAGAGCGGCCTTCTGAGGTAGCGCAGACATCCGCTCAGGGGGCAGCCCTGGGTGTACAGAGCTCAGGAGCGCAACCTGCTACTATGGCTCCCCGTACGGAGGTCATTTCAGTTCCATCTGTTGCACATCCTCTTACTCTTCGCCGAGCTATGACATAGTCAGAGCAGAAGGCGTTGGGTAGGTTTTTGAGGTTAGCACCTCCAAGGTTTGCTGGTACTTCTGGACAGGATTCACATGACTTTATTACTACCTGTGAGGAGATGTTACATCATTTGGGTTTGTTGGAGACTCACGGGGTTGGTTATACTACCTATCAGTTAGAGGGCCCAGCGAAGTTATGGTGGAGGGATCATGTTGCTTGTAGACCACCATCGTCACCTCCTTTGACCTGGTCTGAGTTTTATGAGGCCTTTATGGCCAAGTTCCTACCTCAGAGTGATCGTGAGCGTCGCAGGGAGCAATTTACTCACCTTATGCAGGGGTCTACGACTGTCTCGGAGTATGATACCCATTTTCATCAGCTAGCACCATTTGGAGCTATGATCATTCCTACCGAGGCAGATAGGATTCGCAGGTTTGTATGGGGTTTGAGGCCAGAGATCAGGCAGCCAGCTGAGATATTGATTGCCGGTGGTCGGTCATTTCAGGCTATCGTAGACTATGCCCGCACTGTGGAGGACTTACAGCGACATGATCAGGGGTCCAGAGATAAGAGGCCTCGACATCAGGGT
Organism: Jaltomata sinuosa; assembly: GCA_003996215.1. Lineage (NCBI taxonomy): Eukaryota > Viridiplantae > Streptophyta > Magnoliopsida > Solanales > Solanaceae > Jaltomata > Jaltomata sinuosa. Next base: position 1,770 of record QJPP01001000.1, read on the forward strand.
GTCTATAGTGGTTCCAGATATGGTGGTAGAGGTCCTGGCCAGTGGAGCAGGAGTTATCAGCCACAGCAGCACCAAGGTCAGTCCAGCCGACCGGTTCAGGCTTCCCTTCAGACTTTCGGTAGTACCCAGTTCGAGCAGGGTCAGAGCAGCCATCAGGGCTATGGCGGCCAGTCTTCGAGTGGTACAGTTTCTGGGGCATCAGGCCGTGGTGGTTATACGGGATCTGCTGGTTCATCTCGACCGAGTAGGCCGCCAGGGGCTTATTTTACTTGTGGTGTGATTGGTCATTTTGCTAGAGATTGCCCTCAGCAGGGTACAGTTCAGTTGGCCGAGCCTTTACAAGCAGTTCAGCCCCCGGCTAGAGGGGGTGGTCGTCAGGGTAGAGGTGGTGCTCTGCGCGGCAGAGCAGGTGGTAGGGATGGCGGTCGGGCAGGTGGAGGTCGTCGTTATTTTTACGCGGTCCCTAGGAGACCAGAGGCAGAGGCCTCAGATGCTGTGATTACAGGTACGATTTCTGTGTGCCATCAGTCTGCTATGGCTTTATTGAAGATCCTGGATCCACTTGTTATGTATTATGTCCTACTTTGTGCCTTGTTTGGGGTTGGCTAGTGAGAGCCCATTATCGTGTTCATCAAGTTTCTGTTTCACCCCAGTGGAAGAACTTCTTTAGTAGTGGATCGGATTGTGAGATCCTGTATGTTATCTGTTGGTGATTCAGAGACTTAGGGTGATTTGATGATTCTTGATATGCTAGATTTTGATGTGATACTAGGCATGGACTGGTTATCCCCTCACCGTGTGGTTTTGGATTTTTATGCCAAGACCATTACCATAAGGACTGTTCGCCAGGTGTATCCCAGATTTATGGCAGGGTTCTGTTAGCCATGCACCAATCTGGGATCAATCTCTTGTCTTCGAAGCTAGAAGTTGATTTTCCCGTGGTTTACCGCTTATCTAGGCATATGTCCAGCATGTTAGTGCTGACCCACCTTCTCCTGAGTCTGTTCCCCTGTGTTGAGACTTCCTCGGAATGTGGTTTCCTAACCGACCTGCCATTACAACATTCACCTGAGAGAGATATTGTTTCGCATATTGAGTAGAGCCCGGGCACAAGCCCCAATTGTCTATTTCTCCTTACGTCATGGCTCCTGCCGAGGTTGAGGGAGCTTGAAAGGAGCATGCATCCAGGATCATGTTTAGCTAAGGGGTTTATTAGACCTAGTGGTCACACTTGGGAGTTGCTGCCACTGATTAACTCTTCGTGAAGAAGAAGGATGGGTCGATGCGCATGTGTATTGATTATCGACAGCTGAATAGGGTGACAGTGAAGAATAGGTATCCGATGCCGAGGATTGATGATTTGTTTGACCATCTTCAGGGTTCAGTCATGTTTTCGAAGATTGATTTGAGGTCTGGCTACCATCAGTTGAGGATTAGGGCGGAGGACATCCCTAAGACAGCATTCAGGACACGTTATGGCCATTATGAGTTCCTAGTGATGTCTTTTGGGTTGACTAATGCCCCCGCACCCTTTATGAACTTGATGCACAGGGTTCTTGGCTCGTATTTTTGGATCTCATTTTGTGAATAGTTTTATAGACGACATCTTGGTATACTCGCATAGTAGAGATGAGCATGAGCAGCACTTGAGGGTTATACTCCAGACTTTGAGAGATCATCGGCTTTATGCCAAGTTCTCAAAGTTCGAGTTTTGGCTTGAGTCAGTTGCATTCCTAGGGCACGTGGTGTCTAAGGATGGGATTAGGGTTGACCCGGGAAAGATTTCTGCGATTTGTGATTGGCCTAGACTTACTACTGCTACTGAGGTCCGCAGCTTTATTGGGTTAACAGGTTACTACAGACGGTTCGTTGAGGGATTTTCCTATATAGCAGCACCCTTGACTATGCTGACTAGGAAGGATGTCCCATTTCAGTGGTCGGATCAGTGTGAGGATAGCTTCCAGAGGCTTAAGGCCTTATTGACTTCAGCTCCAGTTTTGACTTTGCCGGTTGAAGGTCAGAGCTTCTCCGTGTACTGTGATGCTTCTGGGGTTGGTCTTGGTTGTGTGTTGATGCAGTAGGGTCGAGTAATAGCATATGCGTTGAGGCAGTTGAAGGTTCACGAGCGCAACTACCCCACTCATGACTTAGAGTTGGCAGCGGTAGTTTTCGCGCTCAAGATCTGGAGGCATTACCTATATGGAGTTCACTGTGAGATCTTCACTGATCACCGTAGTCTTCAGTATATCACGAGTCAGCGAGAGTTGAACTCGAGACAGAGGAGATGGGTCGAGTTACTGAAGGACTATGACTTCACTATTCTATATCATCCGGGCAAGGCAAACGTGGTAGCGGATGCCTTGAGTCGGAAGGCAGTGAGTATGGGTAGCCTAGCTTTTCTTTCAGTTTCAGAGCGACCGTTGGCCTTGGACATCCAGTCCTTGGCTAACCATCTGGTTAGGCTTGACTTGTCGGATCCTAGCAGAGGTTCTCCGCCAGTGTTGAGGTTCGTTTCTACTTTGATTGATCAGATTTTAAGAGCCCGTCGAGATTTGAGGATCAGCAAGTTGTTGACCTTATCGTAGATGCAAGGTGTTCAGGGTGAGACGCAGTCGAAGGCTACTCTAGATTCGATGGGGTTTTGGGTTTGATAGTCCGCCTTTGTGTTCCGAGAAATTAGTGAGATTTGATTCAAGTGATCTTTATGAGGCAACATTGTACTAGATACTCCATTCACCTGGGGCAACACACAAAGAGTGATATAGAGACTTGAGACAAGCTTATACCTGGTGAGGTGGTATGAAGCGGGATATAAGCGGATTTTGTATTCTCGATGCTTGAACTGTCAGCAGGTTAAGTTCGCAGCCAATGAGACCTGGTGGTTTTGCATTGCATGCGACTTCCCATTCCTGAGTGGAGAAGTGGGAAGGAGATTACTATAAGACTTTGTTGTTGGTTTGCCTCGGTACTTTTACCAATGGATGTTGATGTCCATATGGGTTGATTGTTGATAGGGACTGACTAACAGTCAGCACATTTACTTGCCGGTTCAAGACATTCTTATGGAGCAGAGAGAGTTAACACTGCAAGTATCAGTGACCTTCGTAGAGATGTTCGGAGGACAAATTGCAACGGGGGTCCAGCTTCTATCACTTCAGATCGCGGACTCAGGTTCAACGATCTAGTTCTGAGAGGGGCTATATTCAGCGAGATTTAGGTACAGAGGTTCATCTTAGTATCGCTTTCCACCCTCAGACAGATGGCCAGTCCGAGAGGACCATTCAGATTTTGGAGGACATGCTTCGAGCCTGTGTTCTTGACTTTGGAGGTTCTTGGGATCAGTTTGTTTCCTTGGCAGAGTTTGCTTATAATAACAACTTCCATTCGAGTATCGGCATGGCACCTTTTGAGGCTTTGTATGGCAGGCATTGCAGATCACCGGTAGGTTGGTTTGATGGTTTTGATTCTAGGCCACAGAGTACAGATTTGCTTCGAGATTCCTTGGATCAGGTTCGAGTAATTCAGGACAGACTTCAGGAAGCTCAGAGCAGGCAGAAGAGTTATGCTGATCGTAGGCTTCGTGCCTTGGAGTTTAGTGTCGGTGACTTGGTGTTTCTCCGTGTATCGCCCATGAAGGGCATGATGAGATTTGGTAGGCGGGGCAAGCTTAGCCCCAGGTACATTGGGCCGTTTGAGATTCTTCAGAGGGTTGGTAGCATTGCCTATCAGCTAGCCTTGCCTCCGATGTTTTCGGCTATACATCCTGTATTTCATGTTTCGATGTTGCGTGGGTATGTCCCAGATAAGTCTCATGTGTTGCGGTGGGATTCAGTTCAGTTGGGTGAGGGTTTAGCCTTTGTTGAGGAGCCGGTAGCTATTTTGGCCAGAGATGTCAGGAGATTGAGGTCTCGAGAGATCCCGGTTGTTAAGATTCAGTGGAGGCACCGTCCAGTCGAGGAGTCTACCTGGGAGACCGAGAGAGATATGCGGGCTCAGTATCCGCAGCTGTTTGAGCCTTCAGGTACCCCCTTGACCTTGATTTTCGAGGACGAAAGTCCTTTTTAGTAGTGGATGATGTAATGACTCTTTCGGTTATTTCCACGTATGCATTTTTCTTGTGCCGTTAGAGCTTGTTTGTAGCGGCCACAAGTCATTTAAGGCTTGTTGGGACCGGTATTTCGGTGCCGGGTCCATTTGTTTGGTCGTATGATAAGTTTTGAAGTCAAGCAAGTCGGCAAAAGTTATCGTAAGTTTCTTTAATAAATTTTCTGAACTTTGGGTAAAATGTCTCAGAGCTTTTCTTTCAATATATAAAGAGTTAGAAGTCCCCCGAAATACCAAATTGAAGGTCTACGAGTCTAGTTTCCAACGCACAAAACCTCACGTCCAACTGATCTCGGAGTAAAAAGTTATGACTATTTTACCGCGGACTGTCTGGCAGAAATCGGGTCGCGAACCGGGTCGCAAACCGGGTCGGGTCAAAATCGATTTTAAGCCTCAACTTCACGTTTTAAAATGCCATTTCAGTTCTGGAACAGTGAGAAATCATAAGGGAGGGTTCCAAGAGAGTTCTTGAGTATCAAAATCGTGCGATGGTGAATTGCGAACCTAGATTTAAGAATTTTATTAGCATCGCGCGTATATTTGAAAATATTTTATTTTAAAGTTATATTTTTTATTACTTTTTTTAAAGTATTTTAAAGGTCTATGAAAAATATTTTTGTTACGATATAATTGTATATGTATTTATTTTATAAGGTTTTTATACATTGTAATATTTTAACGGAGATAGTAAATTTAGTTATGTTGAAATTTATTATTATAATATAGTAGGTTTTATTCAAAATAATTTTCTAATGATTATGGTATATTCAAAAAGTTATATTTATTTTACCATAAATTTATGCAATACCCGAGTATATACTTAACGGGATGAAATGGGTTGCCACCTCCACTTCCACGTGGAAGTGGAGGCATTGTACAACAAGGTTAGGCAGTATAAAGTGGCATGTGTATTTATTTTAGGTATCTTGTTAATTGACCAAAGTGAGTCATTCACCATATATAGATATATATATAATATAGAGGTACAGGGGATATTTTGACCATTTATTCTCTACAGTTGAGGCAAGATATATGTCTATAGTGCTGGATATGTTCTTAACAAATTCGTAGAGTAATTCTGTAGGCAAATATTTTTGACGCTTTATTTTGATCCTCAAAAGAAAATCAATTATCTACGTCAAGTTATTCAAGCCCGAGTTCGAGTTTGATTTCGTTTTGGAGATTTTTCGGAGAGGTTCAAGCTTGTCATCGGACGACAGGTAGGTTACGGTTTATTTTCTCTAGACTCCGCATATATAGGATAAAATTATATTAATGGGCATCCTTGGGTTGGATTTATTAGGTCGGTACCACAGACCTTGACCACTTTATTCATGCCCGCCTACTTTTGTTCCTCCGTTGCTTGTAGTATTTGCCGATATATTTTATTTACCCTTGTGGTCCTGTGTGGCCTTGTTGACTCTGGAACATAGAAGGTGGGATTTTGTGAAGTCCCGGGCATAGAATTATCCTTCTAGGCTGGTTATGCTTGCTGAGTAGCTGTGGGCATGTGCAGGGTCGATAGGTTGATTGTGAGCTGCTAGGCAGCTATTGTGTTTGATCATACCATTTCCATGCATATAAAGAGGTTTTATCCATGTTTTACTACGGTTTGGGCTTCGGGCCTACTAACACTATTTTCTAAACCTTGCATGGCCCCGGGGGCCCGTTTTTTATGGAAATAATTTGGAAATGGTTTGATTTAACTTGTGAATATTCTTGGGTAAAAGAAAGTAAAATTATGATTTAAATCACAAGTTTTACGATTAACGCTAGACTCGGCAGGGCCGGGGTGCTAGTTGAGTTTTCTTGCTATTTGAGATAATTTTAGCCTCGGTCGGACCGAGCACCCGAGATGACTTTCTACTGTTTAGACCCGGTTATGCCCGGGCACCCTTGGAGGGGGTTTTGAGATATTTTCCTACTACTTTAGTCCTGGACAGGGTCTGGGCATGCATATTAGAGACTGGGTCTCTATCTTGAACCCGGACTTGCTTCCGGATGACATGTTTTGATACTGAGTTTTAGTATGGGGTCAGGGACCTCCATGGACCTTGCCATCTGGGCCAGGGGCTGTGGGCTGCGTGTGTCGGAGGAAGGGTATACGGTGGAGTAGAGGTATACGGGCAGTGTCCTTCCATGGAACCTACCTGCTGGGCCGGATCGGCACCGGAGGAGGTACATACAGAGATACCATTTCACTTGAGATCTTCATGCATCATATCATTCATTGTCTGAGGCTCCACCCTTGTTTTTTGTTTGTTGATTGTACGCTCCGGTAGTATGGGATGCCGGAGGGTTTGTTTTCACTTGTTTGTGTTCCTCGGTTGTATGGGCGGCTGGGGGACTGTAGGTAGACTCTTTCTATTTACTTGTAGAATTGTTCCCTGTTACGGTTAATTATAAAATTTGTGACTGCTAGACTGTTAGTTGCTGGATTTGAGATTGATATGATTAGTTGGGCTTGATTCATGTCTCTAAGCATGCCTATCATTACTCTTTCTCTCTTCTTCTTACACTTGAGGTTACCGGTATACCGTCCATTTTGTAAACTTATTATGTATACACTGTTATTGCAAGGACCCCAGGTGCGTTATTTCTTACTTTCACCTGTGCCCATGGTGTGTATATTCTGCTTACTAGCCTCACATGTGGTTCTATTGATTTCCCTCTGGGCTAGTTCCTGTGTACCTTTCGTTGATTTCTGTGACTGCTTGCTTCTATTCTGTCTATTACTATGCTTTTATCTTATATGTGCCTAGTCGGCCTATGATACCTACTGGGTACCTTATGCTTCGCATTTGGTGCTCACCCCTACCCCCTGCATCTTTGGGTGCAGATCCTAGCGTGGGCCATCGCTGTTAGATCATTGTGATTCGTGCTTGGAGATCTGCTGGGGACTACTTCAGACTGAGGGTGAGCTCTTGGCGATCGGAGGTTAGCTTTAGTTTATCTTTTGCTTCATGTACTCTATTACCATTCAGAGACATCTGTATATATTGGTTTGGATCGTTTGCACTCCATGTATGTAGTTTTGGCTCTATACTATGATACCAGGTCTTGGGGTTTGGTTTAGTTTCCACATATGTATATATTTATATCCCTTTTATCTATTCTCTTCGTCTTGTTCCCTTATTTGTTAGATAGTAGCCCATTACTAACTGTCCTGGGCTACGGGAATTGGTTCGCCTACTGGGGGTTGTAGGTGCCATCATGACCAAGAAATCGGGTCGTGACATTTAGAGTCCTATCTTATTGAGGCACTTTTGTGTGGCCTTCTGAGCAGAGTGTGAGACTCTGGTTCTATTCTTGTGGGAAGCTGAGTGGTATCTCTCAGTTATTGTGGCCTAGTTATTTCATCCTAGGGTTGTACTTGTGAGGTGATTCCCTAGTTATGCTATCATGTGATTGGATCGGTGTTATGATTTCCTTATACTTGTTGATTCCATTTTGAGTATGTTAGACTGCTCTCTATCTTTTCTGTTTACTTGAGGTTACCGGTATACCGCCATTTTCTCAACTCTCTCTCTACTTACTTATATTATTGTGCAAGGACTTCAGGTGTGTTCTCCTTTCCTTCACCTGTGATTCTATATACTTGTATCTCTGTGCTAGCATGTGTTACTTGAAGCTCTTGGTTATGGATGATCTGTGCTAGATCCTTGTGCCTTGATTATTGCCTCAGTGACTGCTTTCTTGCTATCTGTTACTTACTACTTTTATATCTTATATGCGCTCAGTCGGCCTATGATACCTACTGAGTACCCGTGATTTTGGTGCTCATACTACACTTCTGCACTTTTTTGTGCAGATATTAGCTGAGCTTTCGCCGTTGATCACGTTGGAGACTCGTGCAGCTTTTGGATCTTTGAGACTAGGGTGAGCGCCTGACGTTCGGGGCTTGTCTACATCTCATCTGTTGTATTGTTGCTCCTTGTACTTTCGGAGGCAATTTATGTTGTATTTTGTTACTTCTAGCACTTGTATTCTATTAGAAGCTTCTGTACTGTCGATACCAAGTCTTGGGGTTGGTGTAATTTCCTTTATGTATTTATATTCAAGTTTTGCTTTCGCTTATTTCTGCTTGCTGGTGCATTTTGGTTAGGTAGTAGCCCATTACTAACCGTTCTGGGCTACGGGAATTGGTTCGCCTACTGGGGATTGTAGGTGCCATCATGACTTGAGAAATTGGGTCGTGACAACTTGGTATCAGAGCTCTAGGTTCACCGGTGTCATGGTACAGAAGCAAGTGTCTAAGTAGAGTCTCGTGGATCGGTACGATGACGTCCGTATCCTATCTGCGGGAGGCTACAGGGCATTGTTAGGAAAAGTTTCATCTTTTTGGCTCCTCATCGTGCGTTCCTGGCTCTATTGACTTCTAAACTTCGGTTGTTCATTCATTCTGAGATGCCTCATACAAGTGCAATAGCGGTTGGTCTCGAGGCTTCTGTGCTTGTTGCTTCAGTGCTTCCGTTAGCACCAAGACTTCAGAGTGAGAGTTTACCACCTCAGATAGGGGGTGTGGGGTCAGCCCTGCCTTCGATTGGATTTATAGCTACCCCAGTTCTTCAGGACACCGTGGCTAGGACTCTGAGTCCTCCGGTGAGTGTTTCAGTACCTGGTTCTGTGAGTGGTGCTTCAGTTATAGTTGAGCTTCTAGTTCTTCAGCAGGGTTGTCTGTCGGTATTGGAGTACGAGGCGAGATTTTCCCATCGGATTTCATCTGGTATAGGCTGTTTTTGGTGTGGTGAGCATGGGCACTTTGCTAGGAATTGCCCCAGGATTGTGTATCCCAGACAGCCTGGTTGTTATCATTGTGGAGAGATTGGTCACCTTTATTGAGTTTGTCCCCAGCGAGGGCTGGTTGGGGCTTCAATTTTGACCACTCAGTCCAGAGTTAGACCCCATCAGCTTGATGCTCCTCTTGGTGGGCCAGAGGTAGAGGTTCCTGACATCGTTACTCCAGGTCAGGCTTTTGCTACCTTTGACTTATGTTAGTCCCGCTCGTGTTGCGACTCTATAATTGCTTCTATGCCTACCTGCTACTTGTTTAAGTTGTTTGGCTACCCGAATTATAGTATCGATGCGTTGTTTTATTGGTAGTTTATTCTTTAGTAGTGGATGGGGGTAAGTTAGCCTTGAGAGGTGTTTTCCCAGAGTTGTAGCTCGTGGGTAGTTCTTGTTAGTCTGTTTCTAATTGGCTTACCCCTGTTTCATTGTGATTCTGGACTTTTGGTTGACTTTCCCTTGTTGAGCGGTCCTAGATGGTTGTTGCCTAGGCCGTTATCTAGCGTGGCTAGAGATCCATGTGATGGTTTGGTGTATTACCGGTAGTTCGGCCGGAGTTGAGATTTTGCCTCAGTTGGGAGGTATTGGTTATGCTAGTGTGCATAGATTGGTTTGGTATCTCAAGTGTCTAGAGTCGACCCTCTTTGTTGATTAGTTTAGAAGGTTGGCAGGTATGTGGTTTGTTCCCATAGTCTCCTCCACTTCCTGGTCCGTTGGGTGTTTGGTTGTATCCCTAACTCCAGTTGGAACGAATCTTGATCGTAGTTCTTTCGATGAGCTCTGGATGTTGGCATCGTTATTGGGTCTTGACTTTAATCACTTCCGACTAAGTGTTGATCGTAACCTCATGGTTAGGTTGTATTTGTAAGCATTTCGGGTGAGTTGGGCATCCAGCCCATTCTTCTCCTGCCTTATTGAATTTGACGTGTATCTATGAGTAGTAAGGTAATGGCTTCAGGTTCTTATTCGAGAAAGGATTTGTAAGGTTTAGTATGTGATAAGGAAGCATTTTTGTTTAGTTGAAAAAGAAGAGAGATGACTCTTTGTTTGTGTTTAAGTGTCCTCGTAGTTGGCTGAGGTGGCGATGAAGGTTTGCTTTGGGATTGTGTGTCGGTGATTCGATTCAGCCTTCTACACATTGTTGTGGGTTTTCCATTGATGGTTTTGTTTTAGTAGAAACTACGGTGTTGGCAATTTGCATATTCAGGCCTAGTTGGCTTGGGTTCTTACGGGTTCATTGGCAGCATCCTGGTTCGACCAAGGCTTTAGTTGGTAGTTTTGAAAGTCGGTGTTCAGAATCATAACTTGGCAGGTTACATTGGATGGTTTGTGGTAGTTTCTATTTGGTTGCAGCATCCTAGTGCCGGGAGGAAGTGGGTGCGGGCAACTTAGCTTCTTTACTTTAGTTGTGGATGCGGCTATTGGCCTTGGACACCTAGTCCTTGGCTAACCTCTGCAAGAGGCGAGATATTCTAGATTTCAGCAGTGTTCTAGTTAGTATGAGGTTCTTCTACCATGGTTGGACAGACTCAGTGGCGTAAGTTTAAGCTTCAGCAGTGGTGTATGCTTTATGTGGTCAGCTTGTGCGGGTTGAGACTAGCGAGGCTATTTTGAGCTCTGATGATACGTAGAGACTGATAATAGCCATTCGTTTGCCCAGGATTTGAAAGCTTGTTTAATTTATTCCTCCGGAGTTATTGTTTATGTGGGGTTCTAGTTTTGGTTAGACTTGGCCAGTATGGACGAGAAGTTCATTATGATATATGCTTCGAAGTGGTTGGTTGTTTGCAGAACCAGTAGAGCGGTTGATTCGAGCCAAAGGAATGAGTTGAAAGTATATGCAAAAAATTTTATGGCTAGATGGTAACTTTGAACCCCAGGCACCTTTTTCCTTTGCCTTCGGGGTGTTTGGACTTGATATTTGTGGCATGGTTGACTTCTTCCTGAGGTGAGATTCGTAAGGCAATTTCACATTCAAATGGTGTTCGAGTGTTCGGAGTAGCAGTAGTGTTTTCTAGAGTTGGGAGCTTGGCTCATGGTTACAGACTTCGTGGTAGGCTTACCACACTTCTTGCAGGATCGTGGTTTTGGTTTGGGTCTTTTGGGCAGATTGCCCTGGTTCATTCACTTTCAGCTGATTCAAACCTGGCACGGTTCAGGTAGCGAAATTGATGTTAGAAAAAAATGTTTGTTCGTTGGTTGTTGGTCAGTCAAGGAAGGTAACTGTAGTTTCAATGATATGCTATGGGTTGTTATCTTGGATGGCAAAGGCTAGTAGCCTATATCTTGGCTTAAAACGCATTTGTACAATGGGTGACTTCGTTCGTGGTAAAGTATAAGCAGGAACTATGGATCTCTGGTGTGTCAGTTGATGCTTCGAGGGTGGTTTGAGTGTTCAGCTTGTATGCAGATTCCTTTTTGTTATGCTAAAGGATTCAGTTCAGAATAAAAAAAAGGGTCTTTTGCGGAACAGCGGGTTCATGAGTTAGAGTTTTGGGTTGATGGTTTTTATGGTAAACTTGGTATGGTTTTAAGGGTTCGAGTTTTGTGTGTCGATAGGCTTGGTGCTCTGGTTTTGGTGTTGTGTAGGTGCTTTTTGGTTAAGATTCTCGAGGTTCGGTTTGGGTTGGCAGATCTTTGGAGGTTGAAATCTAACTTGGCTAGTAAGAAATTAAGGCTTGGTTGCTTTCTTTGGTTCTGTTATATTGGGTGCCATCCGGTCGCGGAGGTTACCCGGGTTGTCCGAGAGAGTAGAATGAGCGTTGTATCCGCTATTCTTAACTCTCTGGCATTTTTTTCCTTCCTGACTTTCGGTGATGAAAGTCTTTTTAGTAGTGGATGATGTAATGACCCTTCCGGTCATTTACACGTTTTCGCCTTTCTTGTACCATTAGAGCTTACTTGTAGCGGCCCAAGTCATTTATCGCTTGTCGAGACCGGTAGTTTGGTGCCCGGGCCGTTTGTTTGGTCTTTATGGTCGTTCCTCATTTTAGAGCTTCAAATTTGGAAATCGTTGACTTCCGTCAACATTCTTGGTAATATCAAAGAATTAAACCAAGGTTCTAGGTCAAAGGAATTCCTTACTCGAAAGTTTGAGTTAAAGAAATGCCTCGTGTAACACCTCGCCCGTTTGAAAGGTTTAAAGTAACCCGTGCATTTGGGGTAAGACTAATACAGTCTAATATACTAAGAAGGATATGTTATGAGGTATTATAATCGCAAAATGGTCGTATGATGAGTTTTGAAGTCAAGCAAGTTGCGAAACAAAAGTCGGAAAAAGTTATTGTAAATTCCTTTAAGGAATTCTCTTCAAATTTGGGTTAAATGTCTTGGGGTGTTTCTCCCTATCTATAGAGAGTTAGTGGGCCCCCAATATACCAAATCGAAGGTCTACGAGTCTAGTTTCCAACGCACTAAACCGTTCATCCATACGACTTCAGAATAGAGATATATTCACATTTTCATAAGACTGCACAAGCAGACACGTCAAGGTGGGGCCTACGTCCTAAGTCGGTTCAGCTTATAAAAGCTGATTTCTCCTTCGTTTTAACCCATATTTTTCACCCAAAATTCTTAGAAAATCAGAGGGAGAGTCCATAAATAATCCATGGACTTTTATCCTTTCAATTCAAAAGTTTAACGGAAGTTGCTCTACGCCGCGAGCTCGTCATTTTGGTATAGTTTTCCCCGTCGATTTCATGGCGTATCTTCGTGGGTGTTGATGCAGCAATCCAGCAGGTGTTTTCTGAGTATTTGGCAGTAGCTATGGAGTTATTTTGGTGAGGTATGGATCCCTTATACTTATCTATTTGTTGGATCAAGATTTTAAGCTTCTAGTTATGAAAAGTTGTTGTTGCCGATATCTTGTAGTAGTTTCTTGTTGATTTTGGATCTGTTTGTTGTTCTTGCAAGGAGGCAGGTTGTTAATATTGGGCTATTGAATATTTTTGTCAAGGAAATCTCTCCCCTATGACCCTCCTTCGTTATTATATGTTCTAGTATTGTTTTATGGATTTCTGAGCCCCGAAGTGGTATTTTGGATTTGTGGCTTTGGACAGCCCCTTTATCTTGTTATGTTTGGTTATTTTTCTTGTGTTCTGGTTATGGTAAGGTGCTGGAGGGATTGGAAAATTGTGCGATTCTTTTTGGGATCACATACGATAGTGATTGGATTGGACAAACGTGAAGTATGCCTTGAAATAGTGCCTCGGGAGCTCGTCGCTCCTTGGAGATGTGGTTAACGTATTTTTGTTGGATTTAGCTACCATTTGTTATTGTTATTGGCCTCATTTTTATGCTTTGGAGTTGGCTGGTCGCGAGTGTGACATTAACACCTTATCAATTGGCTATGGATCGTTCTTGCAGCCTTGTCGATTCTAGCAATTATTCCATTACCTTCGTTGGTCAGGCTTCATAGAGACACCTTTGGGACTTTAGTTGAAAGTATTTGTTTTGTGTGATTCAGAGCTTCCTGGAGCTGTTCGAGTTTGGACGATGTCTTTCCCGTAGCTAGTCATCAGATGACAGGTAGGTTATGGTTTTCCCCTATCTAGACTCTGCGTATATAGGCTATAACTGCATTAATTAGCATCCTTGGATGGGTTATTATAGGTTGGTACCCCAGACCTTGTCCACCTTGTTCGTCCGTTATTTCATGCGTTGTTTGTAGTATTCGCGTAGTATTGTATATTACCCTTGTGGTCCTGTGTGACCATGTATTGACTCTGGAACATAGATGGGGGTTATTGGGGAATGTCCGCGAGTCCCGGACATAGAGATTATCCTTTTAGGCTGGTTATGTCTGCTGAGTAGCTATTGGGCCTGTGCAGGGTTGATAGGAATTGTTGTGAGCCGTTGGGCTACTTTTATATTTGTGTGCGAGCATATCATCCATGAAAAAGGTTTTCCCCTGCATGTTTTACTACAGTTTTGGCTGTGAGCCACTGCTGATAGTTTTCCTAAATTTGCATGGCCCTGGGGGCCCATTTTTGGTACTGTTGTTGATAGAAAAGGGGATTTTTGGATGTTTTCGCACTGGTTTTATTACTGGTATAAGTCTCTGCGGGGCAGAGCACCAGACTTCATTTTATTACTGATACTAGTCTTTGCGGTGCAGAGCACCAGACTTGATTTTATTACTGATACTAGTCTCTGCGGGGCAGAGCACAAGACTTGATTTTATTACTGATACTAGTCTCTGCGGGGCAGAGCAGCAGACTTGATTTTATTACTGATACTAGTCTCTGCGGGGTAGAGCACCAGACTTGATTTTATTACTGATACTAGTCTCTGCGGGGCAGAGCACCAGACTTGATTTTATTACTGATACTAGTCTCTGCGGGGTGGAGCACTAGACTTAATTTACTACAGTTTTAGACCCGGTTACGCCCGGGCACCCTTGGAGGGGTTTTTGAGGCATTTTCTACTACTTTAATCCTGGACGGGGTCTGGGCATGCATACTTGAGACTGGGTCTCTATCTTGATCCAGGACTTGCTTCCGGATGACATGTCTTGATACTGAGTTTTAGTATGGGGTCGGGGACCTCCATGGACCTTGCCGCTTTGGGCCTGGGGCTTCGGGCTGCGTGCGCCAGAGGGAAGGGTATACGGTGGAGTAGAAGTATACAAGCTGAGTCCTTCCATGGAACCTGCCTGCTGGGCCTGATTGGCACTGGAGGAGGTACATACAGAGGTTCTATTTCACATCATATAATATCATGCATTGGATTCCACCCTTGTTTGTTGTGTGTTCAGTGTACGCTCCGGTAGTATGGGATGCCGGAGGGTTTGTTTTCACTTGATTGTGTTCCTCGGTTGTATGAGCGGCCGTTGGGACTGTAGGTAGACTATATTTATTCTTGTTTTTACTTAGAGCTTGTCTTGGCACCCGGTTCTTGAAAGATTAGTGATGGCTAGCCTGTTGAGGCTTTGGTTGTGGGATTTTTGGTTATTGAGAGGGCTTTAGAGTCCTACCTTATTGAGGCACTTTTGTGTGGCCTTCTGAGCAGAGTGTGAGACTCTGGTTCTATTCTTGTGGGAAGCTGAGTGGTATCTCTCGGTTATTGTGGCCTAGTTATTTCATCCTAGGGTTGTACTTGTGAGGTGATTCCCTAGTTATGCTATCATGTGATTGGATCGGTGTTATGATTTCCTTATACTTGTTGATTCCATTTTGAGTATGTTAGACTGCTCTCTATCTTTTCTGTTTACTTGAGGTTACCGGTATACCGCCATTTTCTCAACTCTCTCTCTACTTACTTATATTATTGTGCAAGGACTTCAGGTGTGTTCTCCTTTCCTTCACCTGTGATTCTATATAATTGTATCTCTGTGCTAGCATGTGTTACTTGAAGCTCTTGGTTATGGATGATCTGTGCTAGATCCTTGTGCCTTGATTATTGCCTCAGTGACTGCTTTCTTGCTATCTGTTACTTACTGCTTTTATATCTTATATGCGCTCAGTCGGCCTATGATACCTACTGAGTACCCGTGGTTTTGGTGCTCATACTACACTTCTGCACTTTTTTGTGAAGATATTAGCTGAGCTTTCGCCGTTGATCACGTTGGAGACTCGTGCAGCTTTTGGATCTTTGAGACTAGGGTGAGCGCCTGACGGTCGGGGCTTGTCTACATCTCATCTGTTGTATTGTTGCTCCTTGTACTTTCGGAGGCAATTTATGTTGTATTTTATTACTTCTAGCACTTGTATTCTATTAGAAGCTTCTGTACTATCGATACCAAGTCTTGGGGTTGGTGTAGTTTCCTTTATGTATTTATATTCAAGTTTTGCTTTCGCTTATTTTTGCTTGCTGGTGCGTTTTGGTTAGGCAGTAGCCCATTACTAACCGTTCTGGGCTACGGGAATTGGTTCGCCTACTGGGGATTGTAGGTGCCATCATGACTTGAGAAATCGGATGGTGACAAAAGTATAATGCCAGTGGGGTACAAATGAATTATTATGCGAAATGTAAAATCGTAAAATATAAAGTACGTCTTGTTCCTTGAGGCATAAAGATTTTTCTCAAGAGTCCTGACATTATTGTTTGGAGATGTATTCTCCTATTGGTGGATGCAATGAGGTTTCTTTCAATCTAGCAATAGATGAAAAACTTGAATACGTATAGAGAATGGTTGTTATGTCTAGCTAGACGACAAAGATTAGATGAAAATTCATGAAGGATTTAAAAAGGTTAAAGCGATTCCATTGAATAGTACCCCAATGGTTGTAAAATCGCTTAACATAAAGCAAGATCAATTTTGATCTAATGAAAATGGTTAGAAAGTACCATGTCTTAGTGCATTTGGTGCACTTATATATTCTTCTATTACTATCCATAAGATAATATTCTTATTAATGTGTAGGCAAGATATAATCTCAAATTTATGTGGAGATATTTGAGTTAAATCAAATATTAGTATGAATTTGTTTATTCTAACAAACTTTGTCAAGGTTCATTAGTTATGAAAGTGCAGAAAAGTTATTTGATTTAATGAAGATGATGCTTCTTGCATAGCTCAATTGAAAGAAGAATATATCAAGAAAGACAAAGGAAAGTATATTTCAGCAAATGACTATTTTGCTCAATTTTGGTGGAATAGTTGATGGAGGCATTGTCGATCCCAACACTTTGAGAAGCTGGATTGGAATGTATCATCTGTAAAATTAAGTGACGTATTTGTCAGGGAGAGTAAATACTCGCTGCACTCTTTTTTTATTGGCCTAGGTTTTGTCCCAATGGGTTTTCTTAGCAAGGTTTTTAACGAGGCAGCAAACAACGTGTATTACAAGATATGTGTACTCTTTTCCTTCACTAGGATTTTTTCCCACAGGGTTTTTCCTAGTAAGGTTTTAACGAGGCACATTATTTATCAATGGACATCCAAGAACGAGTGTTGTAAACAAATGTGTGGTAACACAATATTGTCATCTTGTATTGTGGATGTCCACACTATAACCTCATTGATGAATAGTAACCTTCCACCTCCATAACCTCCTCCATTATATCAATGGGTAATGTCATATTAGTGACAAACTTTTGTATGCCTCTATAAACACTATAAATAGAGGCATATTAGTTCATATTATGTACACTTGAAATACTTGAGAAATACTTTGATATTTGGAAGAACAAGAAAGCTCTACACTCTCCTCTCTTCTCTTTATATTTCTTGTCTACTTTATTACTTCATATTGTTAATCTTTTAGCTTAGTTTTACAACAAAATAATCTTTAATGGGTGAATGAGTAAAGACTCATTTAAGTCAAATAAGAAATTTAAATCTTTAATATAAAATGTAATATTAAGACTCATTTGAATGTTATTAAGAAAATGAATTTAGGTAAGAATTTTTTTTTTGAGATATCACATGAACTTTTCTAATATTACCCTTAACTTTAATTACTTATTCTCCAAATTATTTTTCAAGACTCGATACTAAATATCAATTAATATGAATATTTTGATAAAATACTCATATCAATTATTATTTCTCAAGGGGTGTGCAAAGTTCAAAGTGGACAAATAAAAGTGAACAAAGAAAGTATAATATATATTAATACCATAAGATTTTTCTATAACAATTTCGTTAGTTTTTGAAATTATTAAGTTTCTATGGTGATGGATTGTTATACTGTAATGACCCTTCCGGTTATTTCCACGTATACATTTTCCTTGAACCGTTAGGGCTTGTTTGTAGTGGCCCCAAGTCATTTAAGGCTTGTCGGAACCGGTATTTCGGCGCCGGGTCCATTTGTTTGATCGTAAGGTTCTTTGATAAATTTTCTGAACTTTGGGTCAAATGTCTCAGAGGTTTTCTCTCAATATATAAAGAGTTAGAAGTCCCCCAAAATACCAAATCGAAGGTCTACGAGTCTAGTTTCCAACGCACAAAACCTCACGTCCAACTGATCTCGGAGTAAAAAGTTATGACTGTTTTACCGCGGACTGTCTGGCAGAAAATGGGTTGCGAACCGGGTCGCGAATAGGGTCGGGTTAAACTCGATTTAAGCCTCAACTTCACGTTTTAAGGCGCCATTTCAGTTCCGAAACAGTGATAAAATATAAGGGAGGATCCCGAGAGAATTCTTGAGTATCGAAATCGTGCGTATTTGAAAATATTTTATTTAAAAGTCGAAGGTGGTACGAAGTTATATTATATTATTATTACCTTTTCAAATATTTTAAAGGTTTATGGAAAATATTTTTGATACGTTATAATTGTATATGTATTTATTTTATAAAGTTTTTATACATTGTAATATTTTAACGGAGGTAGTAAATTTAGTTATGTCAAAAATTATTATTATAATATAGTAGGTTTTGTTTGAAATAATTTTCTATGAATTATGGTATATTTAAAATATTATATTTATTTTACCATGAATTTTATGCAATACCCGAGTATATAAATAACGGGATAGAAATAGTGATTTGTTGCCTTGTAAGTGCCACCTCCACTCCACGTGTAGGTGGAGGGGGTGGCGAGCAATCACTAACAGTGAATGGTGGCATCTTTGGAATTGGTGGCAGTACATTTATATAGGTACACTTTGCTGACTTTAGCAAAGTGGATAAGCTCATGTATGCCTACTTTCTTTGTGCATATGCACAAATATACTTACAGATTATTGAAGTGTTTTGATGGGAAGAAAATATTTTCACGTTTTATTTAATCTCTGAAAGAAAATCAATTATCGACGTCAAGTTATTCAAGCCCGTGTTCAAGTTTGATTTCGTTTCGGAGCTTTTTTTGGAGAGGTTCAAGCTTGTCATCGGACGACAGGTAGGTTACGGTTTATTTTCCCTAGACTCCGCATATATAGAATAAAATTGTATTAATGGGCATCCTTGGGTTGGATTATTAGGTTGGCACCACAGACTTCGACCGCTTTATTCATGTCCGCCTACTTTTGTTCCTCCGTTGCTTGTAGTGTTTGCCGATATATTTTATTTACCCTTGCGGTCCTGTAAGGCCTTGTTGACTCTGGAACATAGAAGGTGGGATTTTGGAAATGTCCGCGAGTCCCGGGCATAGAAATATCCTTCTAGGCTGGTTATGCTTGCTGAGTAGCTGTGGGCCTGTGCAGGGTCGATAGGTTGATTGTGATCTGCGGGGCAGCTATTGTGTGTGATCATACCATTTCCATGCATATAAAGAGGTTTTAACCATGTTTTACTATGGTTTTGGCTTCGGGCCTACTGGCACTATTTTCTAAACCTTACATGGCCCGGGGGGCCCATTTTTTATGGAAATGATTTGGAAATGGTTTGATTTAACTTGTGAATATTTTTGGGCAAGAAAGTGAAATTATGTTTAAAATCATCAATTTTACGATTATCGCTAGACTCGGCAGGGCCGGGGTGCTAGTTGAGTTTTTTTGCTACTTGAGATGGTTTAGCCTCGGTCGGACCGAGCACCTGAGATGACTTTTTACTGTTTAGACCCGGTTATGCCCGGGCACCCTTGGAGGGGTTTTTTGAGACATTTTCCTACTACTTTAGTCTTGGACAGGTTCTGGGCATTGCATATCCGAGACTGGGTCTCTATCCTGATACTGGACTTGCTTCCGGACGACATGTTCTGATACTGAGATTTAGTATGGGGTCTGGGACCTCCATGGACCTTGCCATCCGGGCCAGGGGCTACGGGCTGCGTGTGCCGGAGGAGGGGTATACGGTGGAGTAGAGGTATACGGGCAGTGTCCTTCATGGAACCTACCTGCTGGGCCGGATCGGCGCCGGAGGAGGTACATACAGAGATACTATGGCACTTGAGATCTTCATGCATCATATCATTCATGGTTCGAGGTTCCACCCTTGTTTGTTGTTTGCTGATTGTACGCTCCGGTAGTATGGGATGCCGGAGGGTTTGTTTTCACTTGTTTGTGTTCCTCGGTTGTATGGGCGGCCGAGGGACTGTAGGTAGACTCTTTCTATTTACTTGTAGAATTATTCCCTGTTACGGTTAATTATGAAATAGGTTACTGCTAGACTGTCAGTTGCTGGGTGTGAGATTGATATGATTAGTTGGACTTGATTCATGTCTCTGAGCATGCCTATCATTACTCTTTCTCTCTTCTTCTTACACTTGAGGTTACCGGTATACCGTCTATTTCGTAAACTTATTTTGTATACACTGTTGTTGCAAGGACCCCAGGTGCGTTGTTTCTTACTTTCACTTGTGCCTATGGTGTGTATATTCCTGCTTACTAGCCTCACATGTGGTTCTGTTGATTTCCTCTGGGCTAGTTCCTGTGTACCTTTCGTTGATTTCTGTGACTGCTTGCTTCTATTCTGTCTATTACTGCGCTTTTATCTTATATGTGCCCAGTCGGCCTATGATACCTACTGGGTACCTTATGCTTCGCATTTGGTGCTCACCCCTACCCCCTGCATCTTTGTGTGCAGATCCTAGCGTGGGCCATCGCCGTTAGATCGTTGTGATTCGTGCTTGGAGATCTGTTGGGGACTACTTCAGACTGAGGGTGAGCTCTTGGCGATCGGAGCTTAGCTTTAGTTTATCTTTTCCTTCATGTACTCTATTACCATTCAGAGACATCTGTATATATAGTTTTGGTTTATTTGCACTCCATGTATGTAGTTTGGCTCTATACTATGATACCAGGTCTTGGGGTTTGGTTTAGTTTCCGCATACGTATATATTTATAGTCCTTTTACCTGTTCTCTTCGTCTTGTTCTCTTATTTGTTAAATAGTAGCCCATTACTAACTGTTCTGGGCTACGGGGATTGGTTCACCTATCGGGGGTTGTAGGTGCCATCATGACCGAGAAATTGGGTCGTGACAACTTGGTATCAGAGCTTTAGGTTCACCGGTGTCATCGGTATAGGAGCCAATGTCTAGTAGAGTCCTGCGGATCGGCGCGGAGACGTCCGTACTCAATCTTTGGGAGGCTACAATGACATTTTAGGAAATTTGACTCTTTCATTGCTTCTGTGTCGTGCGTACTACCCTTGAAGTTTCTGGAAATCTCATTTGTTCTACTTCATTCTTCCGCAGATGGTTCGTACGAGATCATCGGCAACACGCGAAGATGAGCCTCCCACTCCAGCTAGGGGTCGAGGACGCCCTCGATCAGTGGCACCTGCTAGAGCTGCTAGGGTGGAGATAGAGCCCGAGCAACATGTGGTTCAGGGGGCAGCCCAGGTACCACCAGCTCCAGCGCCAGCTCCAGTACCAGCTCTAGTGCCCACTTCTGTGCCAGCTCCAGTCGCAGCTCAGTCTCCAGATATTCGGGGATTATTATTACAACTTTTGGGTGTGATTGGAGAGCGGCCTTCTGAGGTAGCGCAGACACCCGCTCAGGGGGTAGCCCTGGGTGCACAGAGCTCAGGAGCGCAGCCTGCTACTATGGCTCCCCGTGCGGAGGTCATTCCGGTTCCATCTGTTGCACAGCCTCTTGCTCCTCGCCCAGTTATGACAGAGTTAGAGCAGAAGGCGTTGGGTAGGTTTTGAGGTTAGCACCTCCGAGGTTTGCTGGTACTTCTGGACAGGATCCCATACTTTATTATACTGTGAGGAGATTTGCATCATTTGGGTTTGGGTTGGAGGACTCACGGGGTTTTTACTACTATCAGTTGAGGGGCCCGCGAAGTATGGTGGAGTTAGTGTGGGGTTCACCCTCCTTAACCAACACCATCGTCAACCCTCCTTTGACCTGCTGAGTTTTTGAGCCTTTTGGCGCAAGTTTCCACCTCAGAGTGATCGTGAGCGTCGCAGGGAAGCAGTTTACTCACCTTATGCAGGGATCTAACGACTATCTCGAGTATGAGACCCATTTTCATCAGCTAGCACCGTTTGGAGCTATGATCATTCCTACCGAGGCAGATAGGATTCACAGATTTGTATGGGGTTTGAGGCCAGAGATCAGGCAGCCAGCTGAGATATTGATTGCCAGTGGTCGGTCATTCCAGGCTATTGTAGACTACGCCCGCACTATGGAGGACTTACAGCGACAGGATCAGGGGTCCAGAGATAAGAGGCCTCGACATCAGGGTGGCTACAGTGGTCCCAGATATGGTGGTAGAGGTTCTGGCCAGTGGAGCCGGGGTTATCAGCCACAGCAGCACCAGGGTTAGTCCAGCCGACCGGTTCAGGCTTCCCTTCAGACTTTCGGTAGTACCCAGTTCGAGCAGGGTCAGAGCAGCCATCAGGGCTATAGCGGCCAGTCTTCGAGGGGTACAGTTTCTGGGGCATCAGGCCGTGGTGGTCATACGGGATTTGCTGGTTCATCTTGACTGAGTAGGCCGTCAGGGGCTTGTTTTACTTGTGGTGCGATGGGTCATTTTGCTAGAGATTGCCCTCAGCAGGGTACAGTTCATTTGGCCGAGCCTTTACGAGCAGTTCAGCCTACGGCTAGAGGGGGTGGTCGTCAGAGTAGAGGTAGTGCTTTGAATGGCAGAGCAGGTGGTAGGGATGGCGGTCGGGCAGGTGGAGGTCGTCGTCAGTTTTACGCAGTTCCTAGGAGGCCAGAGGCAGAGTCCTCAGATGCTGTGATTACAGGTACGATTTCTGTGTGCCATCAGTCTGCTATGGCTTTATTTGATCCTGGATCCACTTGTTCATATGTATCTGCCTACTGTGTGCCTTGTTTGGGGTTGGCTAGTGAGCCATTATCTGTTCCTGTTTCTGTTTCGACCCCAGTAGGAGATTCTTTAGTAGTGGATCGGATTGGTGAGATCCTGTATGTTATCTATTGGTGATTCAGAGACTTGGGGTGATTTGGATGATTCTTGATATGCTAGATTTTGATGTGATACTGGGCATGGACTGGTTATCCCCTCACCATGTGGTTTTGGATTGTTATGCCAAGACCATTACCATAGTTGTGCCCGGTGTATCCCCGGTTGTGTGGCAGGGTTCTGTTAGCCATGCACCATCTGGGATCATCTCTTGTCTTCGAGCTAGGAAGTTGATTTCCCGTGGGTGTTTACCTTATCTAGCATATGTCCGAGATGTTAGTGCTGACCCTACTTCTCCTTAGTCTGTTCCTGTGGTTAGAGACTTCCTCGATGTGTTTCCTACCGACCTGCCAGGCCTTCCACCTGAGAGAGATATTGATTTTGCTATTGAGTTAGAGCCGGGCACTAGGCCCATTTCTATTTCTCCTTACCGTATGGCTCTTGCTGAGTTGAGGGAGCTTAAGGAGAAGCTCCAGGATCTGTTAGCTAAGGGGTTTATTAGACCTAGTGTGTCACCTTGGGGTGCTCCTGTTCTCTTCGTGAAGAAGAAGGATGGGTCGATGTGCATGTGTATTGATTATCGGCAACTGAATAGGGTGACAGTGAAGAATAGGTATTCGATGCCGAGGATTGATGATTTTTTTGACCAGCTCCAAGGGTCAGTCATGTTTCGAAATGATTTGAGGCTGGCTACATCAGTTGAGGAATTAGGCGGAGGACATCCCTAAGACCGCATTCAGGACACGTTATGGCCATTATGAGTTCCTGGTGATGTCTTTTGGGTTGACTAATGCCCCCGCAGCCTTTATGAACTTGATGCACAGGGTTCTTGGCCCGTATTTGGACTCATTTGTGATAGTTTTTATAGACGACATCTTGGTGTACTCGCGTAGTAGAGATGAGCATGAGCAACACTTGAGGGTTATACTCCAGACTTTGAGAGATCATCGGCTTTATGCCAAGTTCTCAATGTGCGAGTTTTGGCTTGAGTCAGTTGCATTCCTAGGGCACGTGGTGTCTAAGGATGGGATTAGGGTTGACCCGGGAAAGATTTCTG
>QJPP01001001.1:0-246425 GCA_003996215.1 Jaltomata sinuosa
TTGTATGGGCGGCCGGGGGACTGTAGGTAGACTTTTGCTTTTTACTTATAGAATTGTTCTCTATTATGGATAAGTATGAGATTGGTGTGATTAGTTGAGTTTGATTCATGTCTCTGAGCATGCCTATTGTTACTCTTTCGCTCTTCTTTTTACACTTGAGGTTACCGGTATACCATCAATTTCGTAAACTTATTTTATAGACACTGTTATTGCAAGGACCCCAGGTGCGTTATTTCTTACTTTCACCTGTGCCTTTGGTGTGTATATTCTGCTTACTAGCCTCATATGTGGTTCTGTTGGTTTCCCTCTGGGCTAGTTCCTGTGTACCTTTC
Source organism: Jaltomata sinuosa (assembly GCA_003996215.1). Lineage (NCBI taxonomy): Eukaryota > Viridiplantae > Streptophyta > Magnoliopsida > Solanales > Solanaceae > Jaltomata > Jaltomata sinuosa. Next base: position 333 of record QJPP01001001.1, read on the forward strand.
ATTGATTTCTGTGACTGATTGCTTCTATTCTGTCTATTACTGCGCTTTTATCTTATATGTGCCCAGTCGGCCTATGATACCTACTGGGTACCTTATGCTTCGCATTTGGTGCTCACCCCTACCCCCTGCATCTTTGGGTGCAGATCCTAGCATGGGCTATCGCCGTTAGATCGTTGTGATTCGTGCTTGGAGATCTGTTGGGGACTACTTCAGGCTGAGGGTGAGCTCTTGGCGATCGGAGCTTAGCTTTAGTTTATCTTTTGCTTCATGTACTCTATTACCATTCAGAGACATTTGTATATATAGTTTTGGTTTATTTTTCACTCCATATATGTAGTTTCGGCTCTGTACTATGATACCAAGTCTTGGAGTTTGGTTTAGTTTCCGCCTATGTATATATTTATATCCATGTTATCTATTTTATTTGTCTTGTTCCCTTATTTGCTAGATAGTAGCCCATTACTAACTGTTCTGGGCTACGGGGATTGGTTCACCTACCGGGGGTTGTAGGTGCCATCATGACCGAGAAATTGGGTCGTGACAGCTCTGGTTCTGTTCGTGAAGAAAAAGTATAGCACTATACAATAACATATCAAATTGATTATTGATAGCTTAATACAATGACCATAATGTAACGTATCAATGATCTACTTAACCAGCTTTAGGGTGAAGCAATATTTTTAAGATTGACTTGAGATCCGGCTATCATCAGTTGAGGATTCGAGCAATGAACATCCCTAAGACAACCTTCAGGACTTGCTACGGCTATTATGAGTTCATGGTGATGGCTTTTAGGTTGACTAATGCCCAAGAAGTGTTCATGGACTTGCTGAACCACGTGTTCAGGCCTTATTTGGACTCCTTTGTGAAAGTTTTCATTGATGACATTCTTATATACTCGAGGAGTAGGGAGAAGTACGAGCAACATATAAGGATTATTCTCTAGAATTTGAGATATTAGTGGCTTTATGCCATGTTTTCAAAGTGTGAGTTTTGGCTTGAGTTTATATTATTCTTGAGGCGCGTGGTGTCCAAGGATGGGATTATGGTAAACCTAGAAAGGATTGAGATAGTTCGTGATTAGGCTAGGCCCATTTCTCCTATCGAGGTTGGCAGGTTACTATAGATGATTCATCGAGGGCTTTTCTTCCATTGTAGAACCATTGACTAGATTGATTAGGATGTATGTCCAATTTCAGTATTCCAATGAGTGTGAGGCAATTTTTCTGAAGCTCAAGGCCTTATTGACTACAACTCTAATATTGACTCTTCTCGTTGAGGTCCAAGGTTTTATAGTTTATTGTCATGCTTCAGGTGTTGGTTTGGGTTGTTTTTTGATGCAGCATGGCCGAGTGATAGCATATGCCTCTAGATAGTTGAAGGTGTATAAGCACAGCTACCCCACCCATGACTTGGAGTTGGCAGCGGTAGTTAAGATTTAGAGGCATTACCTTTATTGTTTTCATTGTGAGATATTCACCAACCATCATAGCCTATACTACATTTTTAGCTAGAAGGATCTTAATTCGAGGCAGTGGAGGTGGCTAGAGTCACTTAATTACTATGACCTCTCCATTCTTTATCATCCAGGTAAGGCAAATGTGGTAGCAGATGCCTTGAGTCAAAAGGGTAGTTTAGCCTTCCTATCAATTTTTTTAGAAACCTTTGGCTTTGGACATTCAGTCCCTAGCCAATAGGTTGGTTCGATTACACATTTCTAACCAGGGAGGATTCTTGATCGATTTTAGGCTTAGTTTATGCCGTGGGATAAGATTCAACAGCGATAATTTGAGGATTGTCAAATTTGTGTGCTCTGAGATTAGGTGCTTAAAAGTGAGGCCATGAAGGCCACTTTAGATTCAGATGGTATCTTGAGATTCGAGGGCCGTATTTATATTTCGTGGGTTGGTGATTTGATTTAATTAATATTGCAAGAGGCTAATTCTTTTAGATATTCCATTCATCTCGGGGGAAGCTATGATGTATAGGGACTTGAGGCAATATTATTGGTGCAATGGGATGAAGAAGGATATAGAGGGGTTCATATCTCGGTGCTTGATTTGTCAGTATCTGATGTTTGAGCATATGAGACCTAATGGTTTGCTTTAGAGTTTTCCCATTCCTGAGTGAAAGTGGGAGTGCATTACTATGATTTTCATGGTTGGCTTATCGCGTACTTTTCATAGTTTTGATAACATTGAGGTCATTGTAGATCGGTTGACTAAGTCTTCTCACATTCTACCTGTTTAGTCTTTCTTTTGTGCTGAGAGGTTGCTCAGATCTTTCTGAGAGAGATAATCCATCTTTATGGTATGCCTAGTATCAATTATTTCAAATAGAGGTATACAATTCACTTCTCACTTTTGGGAGCATTTTAGGTAGAGTTTGGTTCTCGAGTTGATTTTAGCATGATGGTTCACCCACAAACTGATGGCCAATTTGAGCATACTATTCAGGTTCTTAAAGCTATGATCCATGCCAGTGTTTTGAAATTTGGGGGTCAGTGGGACCAATTTCTAGCCTTTGCAGAGTTTGCTTATCATAATAGTTACCATTCGAGTATCAAGATGGATCCATTCGAGGCATTGTATGGTAGACGATGTATGTCTTCTATTGGGTGGTTTGATGCTTTTGAGGCCAATACCCTGGTACTGATTTGTTGCATGAGTCTTTGGATAGTGTTCGGATGATTCAGGATAGACTTTGAGTAGCTCAGAGTAGATAGAAGAGTTATGGTGACCGTAAGCATCGTGCCTTAGAGATTGGAGTTGGTGATTGTGTGATCCTTTGGGTTTCGCCTATGAAGGGCATGGTGAGATTCTGGAGGAGGGGTTAGCTTAGCCTCAGGTATATCAGGCCATTTGAGATTCTGTAACGAGTGGGTTATTTTGCATATGAGTTAGCCTTGCCTCTAGCTTTTTCTTCTATTCATCTTATTTTGCATGTGTCGATGCTCCATTGTTATATTCCACATAAGTCCCACGTGCTTCAGTGGGATTAAGTTCAGTTAGATGACCATTTGACTTTTTAGGAGGAGCCAGTAGCCATTTTTTCTTAGGATGTTAGACGGTTGAGGTCTAGAGAGCTTTCGGTGGTTAAGGTATAGTGGAGACATTGTCTCATTAAGGAGGCTACCAGAGAGACCAAGTATGATATACGGGCCTAGTATCCTAGTCATTTTGAGCCTTCAAGTACTTCCCTTTTTCTAACTTTCAAGGACGAAAATTCTTTTACTTGTGAATGTTGTAATGACCCTCAAGATCATTTTCTTGATTTTTGTGTGATTTTTGTGTTTCGAGCTTTCCCACAGTGGATCATTTATGACTTGTCAGGAATGAGAGTTTGATTCCTAGGCAGTCGTTTGTGTTTTAAGCCCATTTCCCTAATTTGAAAATTGTAAAGTTGAAAGAGTTTACTTTGGTCAACATTTCAAAAAATGGCCTCAGATGGAAATTACGCCAGTGCTGTTAGCTTCGAAACATTGACTTTGGGCTAGAGGGGCCTTAGGTTTGGGTCCCGAGGCGTCTGCACTCATTTTAGGTTATTAGGTTGTTTTTGGTAAAAAGTTAGTTTTTGGGAATGGGGCCCACTTTTCATCATAACGGTCTCCGTTGGGAATTTCATCTATTCCATTGAGTCTGGAATTCCATTTTTGATTGGGCGGCATATTTAGTTTGTGTTCTCAAGGGTCCGAATTAATCCTGAGGACCCACTCGGAGAATTCCTGACTTTGAAATTTTTGTTGGTGTACTGGTTCTGCATTGTACGCTTTTGTGGCCATGTATCACATTTGTTGTTAGCACTTTTGCAGTAAAGCTCCACTTTTGTGGAGTTTGCATTTGCATAAATCCTCCACTTCTGCAGAGGTGCGCCTTACCTGAAGATCTCCACTTTTGTGGAGTTTTCATCGCTTTTGCGACTTCCTCTTTTGTGGAAGTTTTCAGCTCTTGTAGAGGCATGAGTGAATAGTGAACTGTGCAATTACGATCAAATCTCTCATTTTACGAAGGTAGCTGTTACATAATCATTTTCTTCATCATTTTAAATCAATTCCAAACCTGAATTTTCATTATTAAATAGAGCTCAAGCTCAAGTTTTTGTGTGGGTTTCTTCTGTAGGCTCAAGGGTCATTCATTTATGGTCCACGGTCAATTTCTCGTCATTATATTGTAAGTTTCTCACCAAAATTTTGTTGAATACCTCCATTTATTTCTTGTCTTTCTCTTTAATTAGAAGACGGGCTGATTTGGGGAACAAATTTTGCCTTGATCATGCTCAATTTTTGAGCATGTAATCATTGTCCCACGAAGGATATTTTCTCCAGTGTTATTTTCTAAATTTGCCTGTGGGCCCCACGGGTGATTTTTCACTCAATTTTTGGCTCGAATCATAAAATTTCAATATGGGTATCGTTGTTCATATTCTAACAAATAAATTATCATTATGATAGTGTGCCAGCAGTCGAAGGCTACCTGGAAAAGAAAATTTATCATCTAATGGGTGCGAGTGCGCGTGTTCGGTTTTTAGGTAGGCTAAGGCTTACTAACTTCTAGACCTAGATCATTTAAGGTGATTGTATAGTTTGTGCTAATTGTTGGTGGGATTTCATGGAATGAGTAGTTGATCTTAAGGGAAACTTGATTCTTGTAGCAAAATTAGGGGTTTTAGCTCAGAATCGGGGTTAGATTCCTTGGTTTGCCATTGCTTGTTCCTGCTGCTTTTAGCGTAACTCATGTAATGCCTTTAGTTGTAGATATGTGATTGCCTTAGCTTAGTTAGTCTGCTTTGGGGCACGGGGGTTGATAAATCTAGAAATCCATAGTACATAAATTTCTGGTAGTTTTTCAAGTTAGATTATGAATTGGTTGTTCATTTTCACTTTATCGCTCCATTACATATTATTTCTCTGCGTTTATGTATTTATGGACCTGAGGCCATCTGTGTTGGATTTGCTAAACCCCAGGTCAGTTTACTTATTCCATAACTCCTTTCAGTTTGTTTCACTTTTTAGCCATCTTAGTAAGAATTATCCGCATTAGTCTAGATTTGGGGTAGTTGTTTCATTAGGGTGAGTTACTCTAGGAGGTTGTTATTATTTTGGTTCTTCTAGGTGACTATTTTAGAATGTAGATCTTTATGTTCATTTATGGATTTAGTTTAATTTAGTGCAGGTTAATTAGACCTGATTATGATATTTGTCATGAGTTTTATTTATATTCTCGAGTTGTGACTCTTTCATCATGTTGTATGAAAGATTTAATTTCAAATACTGCTTTCGAGTTTTGAAAGAGATTTAAGATTTGGATATTTCATACTTTTTGGATATTCTTGGGAAAACATGGTACATTTTCAATGTTTTGATTTGAGTAAACTTGCATGACCGAGGGAATGTATTCTGGGTGGTTCTACTAGTACTTTAAACTTGCATACACGAGGGAAAGTGTTCCGAGTGGCTTCACAGGTATTTTAAACTTGCATGCCCAAGGAGACTCGTGTTCCAAGTGGTTTTACTTACTCTTATCATGGCATGATCATTGAGATACGATTTGGATTTGGTATACGGATTTTGCGAGTCCTACATGCATCCTGCCTTTGCAAACTATGGTTGGAAGAGGAGTATACGGTATTGTTTGCACTTGACTCATATCATATTGCATATCAATGCATGATTCTACCTACATTACCCAATTAGGTTAATTGTTAGTTACTATTGTCTGTTGTTTGTACCTTCCGGGCTTATGGGGGATCCAGCTTGGCCTATTGTTTGTTGTCTATACCTTTCGAGCTTATGGGTGTCCGATTAATTTATTCTTTGATTGTGTGTACCTTCCAGGCTTATGGAGGTTTTGTTAGGTTTTACTGTTCAGCTTTAATTTACTTCAACTTTTTCTTCCTTACTTGTTTGACGCTTCACTCAGTTAATTACTTTCTGCATTGGTATTGTTTAGCTATGACATGTATCCGTATATTGAATCCCTAGTATATTTGTATTTTCAGTACTTTTATCTTATTTGAGCTCAGTTGGCCTATGATGCCTACTGGGTATTGCGTGTTTTGGTAATCATGCTACACCTCTACATCTTTTTCCTGATGCAGACCATAGAATGAGTTATCACCGCTGACAGTGTCCTAGTGTTGGGTTGTTGATTTGGAGATCCAAGGTGAGCTTCTGGCATTTGGAGCTGATTTATCTTCTTCTACTTTGGGATTAGTCCCCTTTTTGTATATTCAGAGACTACCATGTACATTTGTATCTATCTATTACTCCCTATGTTGTAGTAGCTTTTTTACTGACTGATACAAGGTTTTTGGGGATTTCATGTATGCTTTAGTCATTCTTCTCCGTTATATTATGTTTCTTACTCTTATTATCTCTATCGTGTATTTGTTTTTATAACATGTTCTCAAACTAGCCCGCTACTTGTTGTTTCATGCTAAGGGTTGGACTTACCTAATGGTTGGGTATAGTAGGTTCCATCACAACCTAAGAACTTGGTTCGTGAGACATGCCAACATAAAAAGTATTTGTATTATTATTTCCAAGTTACCATGACGTGTGCTATTTTATTTAGTAAACATCAGTTTTACTATTGTCATGAATTTAATATTTACTACCCCGGGAGTAAATTTTACAGTATTTACTACTTTAGGAGTAAATTTCAGAATACTACTTCTCAATTATTATGCCTCTTATAGAGGTAGATCGTGATTTATTCACAACCAAGTACACATTTGTAATTATATGTCTTATTAAATATGTCACGACCCGATTTCTCGGTCATGATGTAACCTACAACCCCTTGGAAGGAGAACCAATCCCCGTAGCCCAGAATGGTTAGTAATGGGCTACATTCTAACAATTTAAGCAAAAGAACAATTTAATAAGCGGAAGGAAGGGAACAAGATGAAGAAAATAGATAACATGGATATATACATATGCGGAAGTTAAACCAAACCCAAAACTTGGTATCATATTATAGAGCCATAACTACAAACAAGGAGTACGAAGCATCAAAAATAATATATACATAAATGTCTCCGAGTAGTAACAGAGTACATAAACAAAAGATAAAGTAAAAGCTAAGCTCCGGTCGCCAAGAGCTCACCCTCTGTCTGGAGTATCACAAAAGCAGCTCCTCCCACGAGTCTCCAATGAGCTAACGGCGATGGCCAACACTGGGATCTGCACCAGAAGATGCAGAGTGTAGTATGAGCACCAAATGCGAAGCATAAGGTACCAAGTATATATCATTGGCCGACTAGGCACATATAAGATAAAAGCATAGTAACAAACATAATCGACGTAAGTAGTCATAGAAACCTACTAAAAAAGTACACAAGAACTAGCCCAAAGGGAAGACAACAAAAATAACACACAAGGCTAGCAAGTAGAATATATAAACAACAGGCACAGGTGGTAATAAGAAATGACGCACATGGGATGTAACACCCCCAAAATCCTAAAATAATACCTGACCCATTTCCATGAGTGTAATGATCATTTTCCTAGTGTGGTGAGTGCTTTGGATGCGAATCATGTTCATAAGAAACTCCTATTTTCAAGTTAAGTCGCAAACACCTCACCAAAGTAAGCTTTCATGTAAGTCTAAACTAGAGTAAATTTCAATCGATAATTGCTCCCAAAATATAAAGAGTTAGGTGGCCTAGTACCCACAAAATTAAAGGTTTTTGAGTCTTCTTTCCAATGCCACCAATTGCGCAATAATGCGAGCCCGGAGTAAGAAGTTATGGGTCGTTTACTGCAGTGCTGCCAGTGATGACTGATGGGAATGACGAACCATCATTTTATATGACAGTCTGTACTTCGACTCGTCGTTGCTGTACTGAACCTTAAAATTTTCATTCTCTAAACCACTGGTTGATTCACGACCCGTAGACCAAAACCACGGTCAGTAGAATGACCTGTGGTTTATCATAATTTAGCTTTTTGGCCCGGTTTCCATGAATGACTTGATGGGTCGTCGTGTTGAACGACGGTCCATACTATGACCCATTGAATCACCTTAAGAGAGGTACCAAGTCCTCTAAATTCCACGAGTCAGTTTACGACTCTTCAACCTATTCCATTACCCATCCTTCCATCCGTAGTTTCTGAGGATCAGAGGATCCTTATTTTCCTAAAGTCAAAACCACGAGTCACAGGACGGCCCGTCGTTCAGAATCATGGACCATAGAGTGACTCATGCAATGGATTTCTAGTAGACTCCCAAAAGTGGTTCGTGAAACCACAGCTTCCTTTGATGGTGCATCCTTTTGGATGATGGAACGTGGACCAACTCGTGGTCCCTGAGACTGACTTTTTCCAGCTTTTTCCAAGCTTAAGTCCAGGGGTGTTTTTGTAATTTTCCACTCTTTTAACTCCTATACTAAGTTGTTTTAAGCCTATTTAAAAGGGTTTTTATTTCCGATTGACCTAAGTTCTCCCCGTTTCTTTCAATCAACTTCCAAAAGAAGAAAATGAGTTACATCTTCTCAAGGTTCAAGTTAGGGTTTCAAGCTCCAAGACTCAAACTCCAAGTTCAAGTCTCCTAAGTCTTTTCAATTCAAGTGGGTTAGCTTCAATCAAGGTATGTGGGTATTCAATAAGGGATTCCTTCGCCCTTATGCCCAAAACCCCAATATTCTAAATTGAACTCATGGATTTCTAAGTTAGGGTTCTGACCTAATTTTTATGGGTCCTTCTAAAATTGTTGCCTCGTGATTCTTCGATGGATTCTAACTCTAAATTGCATGATTTTTGCATGAGTTTTTATGAGTGGTTTATTATTCATGATTTTTAGGCAAATCCTTGTCCAATTTATGAAACTTGGGTTCTTACTCAAATTGGTAAAAAGTTGTGGGTTTTGTTTTAAAGCTTCAATTCATGATTTCTCATCTATTACCCATGCTTTAATTGATGTTTTGTAAGTGTTCTCAAAAGTCGTTATGTTAAGCATGAAAGTTGATTTCTAACATGAATCCATGAATTTTCATGTTTCCAAGAGAAATTTGGCATGATTAGATACCATAGCCTTTATGTATTTATGAAATTGCATGCAAAATTCTTCAATTATGACTTATGAAAGAAAAGTATGTTATAAGCTATGGCTAAGCTAAGTCTTCAGATTATGAATTTGAATTGCATGGCATCAGATATGTCCTTTTGCTTTTCAAATAGCTTTGACATCAGATATGTCATCCGATTTCTTGGTCATGATGGATCCTAGAACACCCCGGTAGGCGCACCAATCCCCGTAGCCCAGAACGGTTAGTAATGGGCTACATTCTAACAATTTAAGAAAAGGAATAGTTTAATAAGTAAAAGCAAGGGAATAAGATGAAGAAAATAGATAACAGGGATATATACATATGCGAAAGCTAAAACAAACCCAAAACTTGGTATCATAGTATAGAGGCAAAACTACAAACAAAGAGTATGAAGCATCCAAAATAATATATACTTAAATGTCTCCAAGTAGTAACAGACTACATAAGCAAAAGATAAACTAAGAGCTAAGTTCCGGTCACCAAGAGCTCACCTTCAGTCTGGAGTATCACAAAAGCAGCTCCTCGCATGAGTCTCCAATGAGCTACGACGATGGCCCACACTAGGATATGCATAAGAAGATGCAGAATGTAGTATGAGCACCAAATACAAAGCATAAGGGACCCAGTAGGTATCATAGGCCGACTGGGCACATATAAGATAAAAGCATAGGAACAGACAGAATAGAAGCAAGTAGTCATGGAAACCTATGAAAAAGTACACAAGAACTAGCCCAAAGGTAAGACAATAGAAATAAAACACAAGGCTAGCAAATCGAATATATACACAACAGGCACAGGTGGTAGAAAGAAATGACACACCTGGGATCCTTGCAATAATAGTATATACACAATAAGTTCTACAGTCCCCTGGCCGCCCATATAACTAAGGAATGCAAACAATTTAAAACAAACCCTCTGGCCACCCATACAACTAGAGCATACACTCAACAAACAGCAAACAAGGGTGAAGCCTCAAACATTGAATGATATGATGCATGATGATCTGTAGGTGGGATAAAATCTCTGTATATACCTCCCCTGGTGCCGGTTGGGCCTAGCAGGTAGGTTCCATTGAAGGACACTGATCGTATACCTCTACTCTGCCGCATACTCTTCCTCCGACACAGGTATCCCTAATCCCAAGGTCTGGAATGATAACGTCCATGGAGGTCCCGGACCCCATACTAAAACTCAGTATCAAAAATGTGTCATCCGGAAGCAAGTCAGGGTTCAAGTTAGAGCCCCAGTCTTGAATATGCATGCCCAGACCCTGTCCAGGACTACAGTAGTGGAAAATATCTCAAAAACCCTCCAAGGGTTCCATGGTTTTAACCGGGTATAAAACAGTAAAAAGTCAACTCAGATTCTCGATCCGACCGAGGCTAAAGTAATCTCAATCAGTAAGAAAACTCAACTAGCACCCTAACCCTGCCGAGTCTAGCGTTAAAAGTAAAATTGGTGATAGAAATCATAATTTAACTTTCTTTTACCCCAAGAAGATCCACTAGTTAAATCAAACCATTTCCCATTTATTTCCGTCAAAAATAGGCCCTCAAGGCCATGCACAGTTTAGAAAATTAGTCTCAGTAGGCTCGAAGCCAAAACTATAGTAAAACATGGATAAAACCCTTTATATGCATGGGAATGATATGATCAAACACAAATATCCGCCCAACATCTCATAATCAACCTATCGCCCCTACATAGGATCCAATCTTTACAGAACAGATAGCCAGCATATTATCACAATAACGATGCCCAGGACTCACGGGCACCCCTAAATAACCCACCATTTATGGTCCAGAGTAAAAACAAGGACACACAAGACCATAATGGTGATAATATCAACTACGAAGAATACTACACAACGGAGGAAAGAAACGAGGTGAATCATGGAAAGCGGTTAATGTCTATGGTACCAACCTATTAACCAACCCAAGGATACCAGCTAGTACAATTGTATCCAATATATGCTAACTCTAGGGAGTTTAGACCATAACCTATATTTCATCCGATGACAAGCTGCTGGGATAATGAAATCCAAGCCCGAATCACACCGAGAAACCTGGGTCAAAAGTGGGCTCGCGGGGCTCATAACCCAAAACCAAAAATGGAAAAAAACACGATGACCACAACGGTGCCAAGAAGACATGCTCCAAAATTGAGCACAATTGGCCAAGAGGAGGGCGTCAAAATAGCCCGCGCAAGAGGAGGCTTAAAGTTGGAATTCTAAGAAAAAAATCAGAATTTAGGCAAGGATTACTTACCACAAGGAGAGAAATTAAGCCAAGACGTGAATTCCTCAAACCCACAAACATGCAAGAGTAAGAAGGCATCCGCTACAACAATTTCCAAGCATTTGGAAATGAGCAATAATGGAGGTTTTATAAAAGAACAAGAGAAAGCAAGTTGGGGAAGAAAGCTTACCCAAGTATCGAAGAATCACAAATAATCGATGAACAATTGATTTTCCCAAGGCCAGGACTGATATGGAGCAATTGATAGAGAGTATGAGAGTTTTAGAGTTGGAAAAGTTGAGAGAAATGGCTGGAAAATTGAACAAACAAGAAATATATAGCTGATGGTCGCTAGTCAGCGCTATCGCGCTAAACCAGCTCCATCACGATCAAGGAGGGCTAGGCGCAAAGGCACCATCATGCTACTACAGTGCAATTGTGCTGGCTGGCAAAATGCACGTTAGCGTGATCGCGCAAAGGCTGGTGCCATTGGCGCTAAAGGCCCTGCCTGCAACAAAATCTACAACTTTTTAGAAATTCAACGAGGGATTCGAGCATAATTGGAGACCGATATTAAAAAACTAATAATGCTAATAGAGTGGAAATGACATTCCAGAATCGACAAAACTTCTATACGAGGTCATTTCGGAAAAATATTAACCCAAGTCAACACTAACCAACACGCAACCACACACCCGAAATGAGCCCAGTTCACCCAAAACCTGAACTAACCACCTAACTAACCCAAACTAAACATTTTGGAGCTGATGGAATCATCTAATTTTGAATCGGGCACACTGATCATTGAAAGCTGACCAAAGTTACACTTGCAACTCTAAATGGCATGAAAATAAAAAAAGTGATACAAAACCCACACTAGAAGTTCTCAAGCCTCAGCTAAAGGTCCAACTAGACCAAAGTCAGTTCTCCGGAGATAACAGAACTGTCAGAATTCATTTCCGAGCATGTTAGCTAAGAATGTTGACTAAAGTCAATGATACTTTAAGTTAAGGCTCTAAAATATGCGAATGGCCAAAACAACCAAACGAATGACCAGGGCACTGAACTACCAATTCCAGCAAGCCATAAATATCTTGGGGTCATTATAGGAAAACTCTAATAGTACAATGAATTTGAAAACAAGAAGATGACTTGAAGGGTCATCACAAAATAATATCACATTCACCCCAAGAAATGGATCTGTAGTTGTAACATTTATCAAAGGTTCTCATTCTTCAAGAATGAAATATAATTATCTAAACATGCCTTAAGCCTATCAACTTATTAAATCTTAGAACCACTTTCAAGTTATTGCTACTTTAGGAGCAATTCGAGGCATACATATAGTTGCCGATAATTTTTCTCTAGCATATCTTGCAGAGTATATCACAGTTCAAAGCAACTATAACTTTAGGAGGTATTATTATCATCCTCCTTATAATTCATCATTGAAATAATCATGATGAAAACAAGAATCAAAATAGATGTTGCTCGCCGATTGTTACCCATGAACTGAGTGAGTACATTAAATGATTGGACTGTAAACTTTTTTATTTTGACATACACCAAAGAAAAGAGGTTTGAAGGTAAGGTTATTTTAGTTGTTTTAAGCATATATTTAGATGAATTTTGTAATGAATTGGATGAATAAATAGTATGATAGGTAAAATTGATAGATATTGGACAAATTGAATTACTCAAAGCGTCAGTATAACATAATCTGATTAACTGAGAGTCAAACATGATAAAACAAGTTGGGTATTGTAAGTATAGTTATGATTTAGCCAAAATAATAGACTTATCATGGAATTGATATGATGTGATTTTAGATTGATTAAAGAAAGTCATATGGATTGCTTGAAGTGATGAGTTTGGTACTTCAACACAAGTACTATGAGTAGTAACCTTACCATAATTTGTGTTTTTCTAACCTTCATGATTTATATATTATTTTGAAACAAAATGTTTTACTGAATGATATGAAATTGCATGTGGGACAAGCCTATTACTTGATATGATATTGAACTGTTTACTTGAGATATTTACTGCTAATTGAAGTGCTTTCACTGTTACTGGAATTTTTTTACCATTACTTGAGATGTTATTACGATCATCATGATGGATTTTCTATTATTTTGAAAAATGTTAATCTTGATATTTTTATGTCAACTAAATTGCCCTGAATTGTTTGAAAATGTTATATGAGTACTTTACTAGTTATAAAGAAAGTATTGTTTTAGGAGTAGACCTTGATGGATTCCATAGTTAACTGCGATTTCATTAGACCTGATGCACCTGTATTTATAGATTATTATTATAGACCTCACTAGTGAGAAGGTAAAACATGCATACCATTACTAATTTACTATGAGTAGGAACCTACCGTTGCTTATTCCCAGAAAAGTGGTTGTGGTTAAGTGTTATTACTCACTAAGCTAGCGTCTCACTCCCTACTATACTTTTTACAGAGAACACATGTAACAACCCATCCCATTGTTATTAAAATATCACAATAAAAATGAATAAGTCAATAATTTTCATGTTATGAAATGTTGTGAAAATGATTTTTTTTGGTGGTGTTTAAATGAAGCAAGGGGTTAAAAACTAGTAAAATGGGTATTTCCAGCATGGATCATCATAACGGGACAAGCCTCATTGTGATGGCTCATCATGACAAGTCGTGTCCTATTGCGATGCCTCATTTTTATGAAGAGGTCCTTGTCGCAATGAGGGTCCCAAGGGAGAAATATGTTTTAAAGAATTTCAACCTCCAATTCCTATCCCAAAAAGGAGGTCTTCTCCTAAAAACATCCCAACATTATTCTAACCATTGATAAGAAAAGACAGAGAGGAAAAGCTCTTCAAAAAAACTCGTATTCTACCCCTCCTCATAGTGATTCTACCTCTGTATTTTCTGGAATGAGAACAATAAGAAAGTTACATGAATCTAAGAAGCAACTCAGTATCGAGGTAGGTTATGGTTTAAAGTGTAGCAAAGACTTCGATTAGTAAGCATGAATTTTGTATAGAAATTGACTGAGACAACTTGATTAGGCCTTTGAGCACGGAGTCTGGAGGTAATGGTTGGATTTAGTTGATGAACCTAAAACTTGTTTATAGTTATATTATGTTTACAAATTCTTGTTTAAAGTGATGAGTTAGGATGTAATGATTTGAAGCTTAGAATGTTGTGCATAATGAAATGGTAAGAATAAAATTTTAGAGAGAACTAGATTGTGTAGTGGCCAACTTTTAGGATGAATCTTGAATTTATTATAGTGATAATTAATAACATATGTGAACATATTGTAGTCTTGTTGTGTTTACTTGTGATTCTTGATGGTTGATATAATAGTTGGACTCCCTGAATCGAGAGGAAAAGGTGTCCTATTAAGAATTACGTTAATGGAAAGACCTAGTAAATAAGAGAACTTGGGTGGTAGTAAAAGCTAAGATGAATTATGATTGTGTAATCTGTAAATGAAACTTAGTTTAACACCTGTAGGAGGGTGGATTATTGGACTTGATTTTGTGGTCTTCGGACACACTTGAATTGATAAATAAGGTTTGGTGAAGTCTTGTATGCATAATGTGTTTAATTGGAGTTGAGACTCATTTTATTACATGTTATATGGTTGAATAACTTAACTTGTGTTTGGTATTTGAACATGATTGAATTTTATATGTTTTCCTGTTATGCTTGGATAAATAAGCTAGATGTACAAGAAGTGATTAGTAAGTTGAGATTAATAAGTGTAAGTGTGTTTTGAGGCACTATGTATATCATGAGGATTAGGTTTAAGAACCTAGTTGCATTGATATGGATGTTGTTATGATTACTATGGATCAGATACCACTCTGGTATGGTACATAGACACCTAGGGTCCCCTACAGGCCATGGCTAGTGTAAAGAAATAAAACCCTTAGCATGTGTCTACACTCTTGCATTTACCATTGCATTATTTCATGGTAAGTCATGGTGAGATGATATTGTGGTTACAAATGAAACTAGAGGTACTAGTTAAACCGAAGAGAGATAAGTAGACTTAGGTCCCATGTGTTGTGAATATTGGAAGTGAATTATTTTACATACTTGTAGTAGTATTTAATTACAAATGTACACTTAGTATTACAGTTGTTGACTTGAATTGAATAAATGGTGTGCGTTGATACATATAGATGTATGTCATGTATGTTGTGCTAAGTAGATGACTGCTGGTAGTTGTACTATGTGTACCTGTACTGATTTATTATTGTATCTGTGAACATTTATTAGCTGAGTTTGAAAATGGTTATTGGTCTAAGAGTGATGTTTGCTGGGAGAACATGGGAAATTGGTAAGCCTGGAATGTTTTATAACTAATTCTAAATGAGTAAGTATACTTTGACGTGGATTTTGAAAGTTAAAATGTGAATTATAAAACACCCCATGGTTGTGTCAAAATGTTAAAAGATATTTAAGGAAGTTAGCTAGAACTTGGGAAGGTGATTCCTCGAGATTTGTATGAGATGAACATGAGGTGCTTTTGGTGTGAATCACTGTAGGGATGATCTTGTTAAATTTTGATGTGGAAGTTATTTGTGATATGTTGATTTTTATGCATGATTTATGTGATCTAATATCAGTCGGCCGATGATACCTACCAGTACATGTGGTTGTACTGATGCTACTGTTGCTACACCTTTCTCTTGGTGTAGGTGTGTGAAAGGTTGATTGAAGTTTCATTGCATGGTGAAAAGTGTCTCTACCATCAACTTCCTGGTCTTCTACTCCTCATAAATGAAAGTTATGTATTTTCCTTTTCATGTCCTTCTTAGAAGCTATAGTACAAGTTTAGACTACACTTTTAGGAACAGTTGTATTGTTTAGTATTGAAAATGGTTAGTGTGTATTTTTTAGCTGATAATTTTTATCCGAAAGTATTTCAATCATTTTTTTGATGCTGATATAATTTAAATCATTTTAAAAAGACTTCCACATGTTTATAGTTAGGTGGATTAGGATTCTCCTATATAGATAGATTAGAATAGGTGCCCGAATGATCCAATTGTAAATAGGGTCGTGACAGTTGGTATCAGAGCCTAGGCTACAGATAATTGGTGGATTTACCACTTATTTATATCTCTTTTCTTATGCTTTTGTGTCTTCGAATGATGATATGAGATCACTTATGGCATGTTTTGGTCATATTTTAGGTGATTTGTGTTTATGTGGATAGTTGGAACAAGTGGAGCAAAAAGGGACAAAAGTTGAAGCAAAAGGGAACTTACTCCACTGAAGTACCAGGTCAGCCGCCCCTACATCTAATGAGGTGCACCAGCGCTCCCGCAGGAGCGGATCCAAGGGTGCACCTGCGACCTTTGTGCCAACGTGCCATACTTGCACTTGCGCCAAATGGGCCACCACAACGACCTTGCCCCTGTGCTATAGTTGCCACCCCTGCGGCTATACACCTGTGGATAAAATTCTGCAGGTGCGGCTGCCGAATTCCAGTCAAGGTCCAAGTGGTCATTTCACATCCGAAAAAACCTCAATTCACATAAAATACTTCCAAGGCATCTTGAAACACATCTTTGGCTAATCTTTCAAACTTTTGGCAAGCTTGGAGAGCAAGTTCATCAACCAACACCATAGGAGTGAAGAATTGGATGCTCTTCATTGTAAAATCTTTAGTTTTCATTCTTCAACTCTTGTTCTTAATTGATATTTTATTGGTGTACTGTTGACTTGAGATTTTGGGTTTGTATTAGAGATAATTCATGTTGGGTTATTGAATTCATATATATATATTTTGTTCTTGTTTGATTATTTGGGTCTTTTGAATCCTCCATCGCTTGAATTTATAGTCAATGGTTGCATACATTGACTTAGTTTTTTAATTTGGGTTCTTGCTAGGGAGAGGAATTCTCGAATTCGGGAAGATTAACTAGTGGGTACTTGGGAATCCATTTATATTGGAGGCTAGGAATAGCTCTAATCACAGGAATCTCCCATTTATAGGTATGATTTAGGACTAGGAAGACCTCCCTAAGTTATTTGGATGGTTTATTGCTTACTCGTGTTATTTCAAGGGAAAACACACGAGATATATTCCCGATTGGTCGAGAGATAGTAAGGCATACCTTTAGACAAGACTACCTAGGTATCAACCAGGTGCAAGTCTTGTTAATTGAATTCCCATTCCCAAATTCTCCCTTGTTATCCTTGCTTGGTGAAATCCATTAATCACACTATCTTTTATTTGATTTTGTTTTATCTTTAGTTATAGTCTAAAACCCCCTTTTAGTTATCCATTCCCTTTTTGTTATTTGAACTTAAATAAGTTTCTTGGAATCTTTATTAACTCGATCGCGACTACATTGTTCCCTTGGGTACGACCCTGACACTCATTGGAAATTATAAATTTTGTTTTGACTACGCGATCATCGTGGCCTCCTACTTGGAGAGCATGATTTGAGCGTTATCAAAAATGGCATCGTTGACAGGAAATAATTTGGCGTATTTAAGTTGGTTTAGAATTTGAGTTTACTTACTCTAGTTCAATTTTGTGAATAATCATTTTTCTTTTATTTAGTTTTCATTTCTTGATGGCATCATGGATTATTTGAATGTTAAAAAGGGTTATAGTTGCATCTCAATCTATATTCCTAACTATTGTGTTTATTGTGGGGGACCCCACATTGGACGAAGATGTAGAATTGGCCCTAGGAGAGGAAGGTACTCTCCTTCTTGCTCCTATGATGGGCGCATTTGCTATTTATATGATGGTCGTGAGGGACATTGGAGGGATTTCCCCAATGATGATCGTCCCCTCCCCTTTCTTGTGCTAACAATGGTTCTAGTGGTGCTTGTGACCTTAACAGGGACCTTGAATCAAAGAAGGCATATATGGTAAGCTCCAAACCCTCTTGGCCTCTCTAGAAACCCAAGAGGAGAATATGCAATCCATAAAGTAATGCTTTGTGTATGCAAGGGTGAAAGAAGAAGAAAACACAAGGGAGGATCATGAGAAGGTGGTGTTGCAAAAACCTACCCTAAGTGTGGGTCATGATGTCATAACATCTCTAAGTGAGGATGTTATGAATGAGGCAATCTTGAAGGTGGAGACACCCAAAGCCACTTCAACCTTGGTTCGACCTTAAGTTTGATTGAATGGATGAATGTTGAAATAATCAAGCTTTTGGAAGACCTTCACCCCGGGATTGTCATCTGAAGCTCTATCCGCGTTTGAGTTTGTCATGGAACAAAGGTAAAGCGTCCTTCCTCACTTGAAGGATAAAAAGTGTGACATGCAGAATCAAGAGAATGACCTTCTCATATTCAAACCTTCACCCCAGTATTGTCACCGGAAGCTCGATTCAAATTTAGGTCGAAGGTTCAAATATTCCAAGTGGATATCTCGATGGTAAGGTAGCTGACATCGCGCAACAACGTTAAATTGTGCGCTTGATGAGAGGCAACCCATCGTTTCAAATTTTGATGGTTTACAATTTTTTCTTTATTAGAGTAGCTTAGTTGTTGATTTTTGACTAATCCATAAAGTTTCAAGTCATAAAAATCCAACCAAGGACAAAAAAGCGTGCCAAAATGACATGGTAAATGGGGTGCAAACGCACATCTAAGTGTGCACATCGCACATGCAAACGCACCCCAAGACAGTAAGGCTGCCAAAAAGATCAAAATCTGTGAAATGGGTGCGTTCAAAGATCAAAAATAGTAACTCTTCCAGACATGACAAAGCGTGCAAAGTTGGTGCGTTTCGCACTAGAGGTTGTGCGCGTCGCATCAGCCGTCAGACCCCAAACTAGTGAGTTGAGAAAAAACGTGGCAAAAATCACAATGTGAGACACACCTGCAGTGGAATGGGCCGCAGGTGCGGTGACGCAGGTGTGGTCTATTAGACGTAGAGGCAATGATGCACTTGTGACTAATACAGCACAGGTGCCCCTGTCGAGTATTGTTGGCAGAAGTTAAAAGGGCACACACCCTTCCAATTAACCCACTTCTCTCAAACCGTCCCCATCACCCTCTCCTCTCAACTCCCTAATCTCTCACTAATTTTCCCTCAACCTCACACACTACACTTCCCCACTACTACACAAGGGAAATTTCAAGGGGAAAAAGGAAAGGAACTCTTTGATTGTTCAAGAAAGAAAAGGTTCTAAGATCCAAGTTCGATTCCCCCATAAATTCTAAAGGTATGTGTCTTGTTCCATTTATCTTGAAGACTGTTTTTGTAAAAGGTGAATCTTTAAAATGCTTATAATTGTGAAGTATGAACAATAGTGTAAAATCTAGATGTTTTTGTTGCTAAAGAAGACGATGTTGCATGTGCGGTCATGAAGGCACAGGGGTGATGCCGCACTTGCGCTCATCAGGCCGCCACCATGGCAATCAATGGGAAGTGAAAGAATAGCGCAGGTGCATTGATAATACCATCAGTGCGCCACTGCACCTGCAATAAAAAATTCCATTGGTGGCGCTGCTGGCAAATTTTCTGCAAAACAGTAGTGGTGATTCCGTGTCTTCCCGATGTGCAAAAAAATATTTCTTTGGCCTACCTGCTTGGTTTTGAATTTTTGAACACGTTCATACACTCCTTATAACTTGATTCGACATTTTTAGGTACTTCAAGCTTGAAAAAATGGATGACAATCTTTTTGATGATGAACCTTTGGGTGGTGAAATTGGGGAGGAAGCTGCGGAAGAACCATATGACACCTCAAGGTTCATGTCCCGTGATTGTCAGTGCCGCTACTACCAAAATCTCCTTGATAAGAAGATTAAGCCAAAAAGGGGGACTGATGAAACAAATTTAGAGGCACATCTCCCAGATTTCTATGAGCGTATTTTGACTATGGGATGGACCTGTTTCATACCTACCCTTTGTGAGGCAATTGTGGAATGGGTGAGGGAGTTCTACGCAAACTTAAAGCGTACAAACTTCAATAACCCGGAACTCATCAATAGGGGGAAAGTTGTGAAATTCAGGATGGAACAGATTAATGGACATTATGGGTTGCCCAACCATCCACTTGAGCCTATGCAACAAAAAGATTCATGTTCGGGCACTTGGCTAGTACCTAAGTTTTTCCCTCAGGTAGCGATAGTGAGTTGGGCAAGCACTCGCAAGTCTATATCATCAAAGACTTTCACAGCTGAGGCGACAATGTGGCTTCAGATCATTTGTAGTCGTGTGTCACTTTCTGGGCATAAATCTTGGGTTCCTCCTCTTTGGGCTAGGATGATCTCTTGCATTCTTGATGGCATTCCCGTGAATGCCGGCCACTATATAGTTCGAGAGCCGAGAGAGTATTTGTTTCAGGAAATCCTTACCTTGATGTTCCCCTTAATGATTACTAAGTTGTGCTGGTTAGCTGAGGTTCCTGAACGTCCTGGGGATAATTGGGTGTCATCTAATAAACCATACCATCCATTGAAGGTGCATGGGTGTCACGACCCGATTTCTCAAGTCATGATGGCAACTACAATCCCCCAGTAGGGGAACCAATTCTCGTAGCCCAAAACGGTTAGTAATGGGCTACTACCTAACCAAAATGCACCAGCAAGCAGAAATAAGCGAAAGCAAAACTCGAATATAAATACATAAAGGAAACTACACCAACCCAAGACTTGGTATCAATAGTACAGAAGCTTCTAATAGGATTCAAGTGCTAGTAGTAAAAAAATACAACATAAATTTCCTCCGAAAGTACAAGGAGCAACAGTACAACATATGAGATGTAGACAAGCCCCGACCGTCAAGTGCTCACCCTAGTCTCAAAGATCCAAAAGCTGCACGAGTCTTCAACGTGATCAATGGCAAAAGCTCAGCTAATATCTGCACAAAAAAGTGCAGAAGTGTAGTATGAGCACCAAACCAACGGGTACTCAGTAGGTATCATAGGCCGACTGAGCGCATATAAGACATAAAAGCAGTAAGTAACAGATAGCAAGAAAGGAGTCACTGAGGCAATAAGCAAGGCACAAGGAGCTAGCATAGATCATCCATAACCAAGAGCTTCAAGTAACACATGCTGGCATAGAGATACAATTACACAGAATCACAGGTGAAGGAAAGGAGAACACACCTGGAGTCCTTGCACAACAATATAAGTAAGTAGAGAGAGAGTTGAGAAAATAGCGGTATACCGGTAACCTCAAGTGAAAGGAAAAGACGGAGAGCAGTCTAACATACTCAAAATGGAATCAAGAAGTATAAGGAAATCATAACACCAATCCAATCATATGATAGCATAACCAGGGAATCACCTCACAAGTACAACCCTAGGATGAAATAACTAGGCCACAATAACCGAGAGATACCACTCAGCTTCCCACAAGAATAGAACCAGAGTGTCACACTCTGCTCAGAAGGCCACACAAAAGTGCCTCAATAAGATAGGACTCTAAAGCCCTCTCAATAATAAAAAATCCCACAACCAAAGCCTCAACAGGATAGCCATCACTAATCTTTCAAGAACCGGGTGCCAAGACAAGCTCTAAGTAAAAACAGGAGTAAATATAGTCTACCTACAGTCCCAACGGCCACCCATACAACCGAGGAACACAATAAAGTGAAAACAAACCCTTCGGCATCCCATACTACCAGAGCGTACACTAAACACATAATAAACAAGGGTGGAATCCAATGCATGATATGATATGATGTGAAATAGAACCTCTGTATGTACCTCCTCCAGTGCTAATAAGGCCCAGCAGGCAGGTTCCATGGAAGGACTCAGCCTGTATACCTCTACTCTACCGTATACCCTTCCCTCCGGCGCACGCAGCCCAAAGCCCCAAGCCTGGAGCGTCAAGGTCCATGGAGGTCCCCGACCCCATACTAAAACTCAGTATCAAGATATGTCATCCGTAAGCATGTCCGGGATCAAGATAGAGACCCAGTCTCAAGTATGCATACCCAGACCCCGTCTAGGACTAAAGTAGTAGAAAATGCCTCAAAAACCCCTCCAAGGGTGCCCGAGCGTAACCAGGTCTAAAACTGTAGTAAATCAAGTCTAGCGCTCCGCCCTGCAGAGACTAGTATCAGTAATAAAATCAAGTTTGGTGCCCTGCCCCGCAGAGACTAGTATTAGTAATAAAATCAAGTCTGGTGCTCTGCCCCGCAGAGACTAGTACCAGTAATAAAACCAGTGCAAAAACATCCAAAAATCCCCTTTTCTATCAATAACAGTACCAAAAACGGGCCCCCAGGGCCATGCAAATTTAGGAAAACTGTCAGTAGTGGCTCACAGCCAAACCTGTAGTAAAACATGCAGGGGAAAAATCTTTTTCATGGATGATATGCTCGCACACAAATATAAAAGTAGCCCAACGGCTCACAACAATTCCTATCAGCCCTGCACATGCCCAATAGCTACTCAGCAGACATAACCAGCCTAAAAGGATAATCTCTATGTCCGGGACTCGCGGACATTCCCAAATAGCCCACCATCTATGTTCCAGAGTCAATACAAGACTACACAGGACCACAAAGGTAATATACATTACTACGCGAATACTACAAACAACGTATAAAATAGACGAATAAAAGGCGGACAAGGTCTGGGGTACCAACCTATAACAACCCATCCAAGGATGCTAATTAATGCAGTTATAGCCTATATACGCAGAGTCTAGATAGGGGAAAACCATAACCTACCTGTCATCCGATGACTAGCTATGGGAATGGCATCGTCCAGACTCGAACAACTCCAGGAAGCTCTGAATCACACAAAACAAATACTTTCAACTGAAGCCCAAAAGGCGTCTCTATGAAGCCTGACCAACCAAGGTAATGGAACAATTGCTAGAATCGACGAGGCTGCAAGAACGAGCCATAACCATTTGATAAGGTGTTAATGGCACACTCGCGACCAGCCAACTCCAAAGCATAAAAATGAGGCCAATAACAATAACAAATGGAAGATAAATCCAACAACAATACGTTAACCACATCTCCAAGGAGCGACGAGCTCCCGAGGCACTATTTCAAGGCATACTTCACGTTTGTCCAATTCAATCACTATCGTATGCGATCCCAAAAAGAATGGAACAATTTCCCAATCCCTCCAGCACCTTACCACCACCAGAACACCATAACAATAACCAAACACAACAAGATAAAGGGGCTGTCCAAAGCCACAAATCCAAAATACCACTTCGTGGCTCAGAAATCTATAAAATAATACTAGAACATATAATAACGAAGGAGGGTCGTAGGGGAGATATTTCCTTGACAAAAATATTCAATATCCCAAGATTAAAAACCTTCCTCCTTTCAAGAACAACAAACAGATCCAAAATCAACAAGAAACTACTACAAGATATCGGCAACAACAACTTTTCATAACTAGAAGCTTAAAATCTTGATCCAACAAATAGATAAGTATATGAGATCCATACCTCACCAAAATAACTCCATAGCTACTGACAAATACTTAGAAAAAACCTACTATCTTTCTGCATCCCACGAAGATACGCCATGAAATCGACGGGGAAAACTATACCAAAATGACGAGCTCGCGACGTATAGCAACTTCTGTTAAACTTCCGAATTGAAAGGATCAAAGTCCATGGATTATTCATGGAATCTCCCTCTGATTTTCTGAAGCTTTTGGGTGATTTTTGTGAATTAAAACGAAGTTGGAACACCTTTTATAAAGCAAAACCGACTTAGGATGCGGGCCCCACCTTGACGTGTTTGCTTGCGCGGTCTTACGAAAACGTTAATATCTCTCTATTCTGAAGTCGTATGGACAAACGGTTTAGTGTGTTGGAAACTAGACTCGTAGTCCTTCGATTTGGTATATTGGGGCCCACTAACTCTTTATATATAGGGATAAACACCCCAAGACATTTAACCCAAATTTGAAAAGAATTCCTTAAAGGAATTTACAATAACTTTTTCCGACTTTTGTTTCGCAACTTGCTTGACTTCAAAACTTATCATACGACCATTTTGCGATTATAATACCTCATAACACATCCTTCTTAGTATATTAGACACTATTAGTCTTACCCCAAAGTCACGAGTTACTTTAGACCTTCCAAACGGGCGAGGTGTTACACGAGGCATTTCTTTAACTCAAATTTTCGAGTAAGGAATTCCTTTAACCTAGAACCTTGGTTTAATTCTTTGATATTACCAAGAATGTTGTTGGAATTCAATGATTTCCAAAGTTGAAGCTCTAAAATGAGGAACGACCATAAAGACCAAACAAATGGACCGGGCACCGAACTACCAATCCCGACAAGCCATACATGACTTGGGCCGCTATAAGTAAGCTCTAATGGTACAAGAAAGGCAAAAACGTGTAAATGACCGAAAAGCGTCATTACAATGGGGAATGAGGGGCCCTATAGAGTAAGAAAAGGAAAATTTATTTAGTAGTGGAGCCATTTTTTTCCTCTCAGGGTACTCAGTTTGAGGGCCCTTTTGGGTCGATTACTTCTCAGTTAGCTTCCATCTGGGAGATCATTAGTCAGATGCCCAGTACCTCTGCACAGACAATATTGTTATCCGATCTATTCACTAGAGCAGAGATGCTGTCATACTTGGAGGAAAACAAGCAGCAGGACAATTCTATTGCCACAGTGACAGCCTCAGTAGGGATGCTTGAACATGCCTTTGT
Organism: Jaltomata sinuosa; assembly: GCA_003996215.1. Lineage (NCBI taxonomy): Eukaryota > Viridiplantae > Streptophyta > Magnoliopsida > Solanales > Solanaceae > Jaltomata > Jaltomata sinuosa. Next base: position 25,256 of record QJPP01001001.1, read on the forward strand.
TTAGTCTGCCAAGGCTCATGCAACTCTTTAGCGACATTTTAAGGATGAAAATAAAAAGAACAAGAAGAGGAACAAGTTCATGGTCAAGATATGGAGAAGTATCAAAGCCATCTTCAAATGGGGGCAGCCGAGCAAGAAGATCCTGGTGTCTAATGATGATAATAGTGAGGAGTACTCTTTCCTGTCTGAGGAACAGGGCGATAAGGATGATAATTATGAGGCACAGTCCTCTGCTTAGCATGGTTCAGCATACTACTGAGTTTGCTAGTATGATGCAGACTCCAAGGAGCCCCGCACTTTGTACTCTTGTCTTTCATTTCTTTATTTTGCATTGAGGACCATGCTTTAATTTTTAGTTGGGGTTGTGTTTTGACCATGTTGTTGTTGGATATTTGATTGTTGGATATTACGCCCTTGTTGGGCTAGTTGGTTAGATATTTCCCTCGTTGGGTTTTGTGTTGTATGAAATTTGGTTGGATTAGTCATTTTTGGTTTTCTTTTATTTATTTTAAAATAGCTGGTTTTGAGTGACGATTCCCAATGATAGATTGAGTGACTACATTCATAAGGGAAAATCGTTACTTTCTGTGGTGTTGAAGCCAAGGGAAGTCTGAGTACCCGCTAGGCTAGTGAGATTGCCTATGTATGGAGGTGTGCCATATCGATTTAGATATATGAATTGGCCCTATGATAGATTGAGTGACGACATTCTTAAGGGCAATTCATCATCTTTTGAGATAAGTTGGATAATGATTCGATTGGTACTAATTGATTTAGCCTTTCATGCGAATTGAGTTTTAAGCATACCCCTCCAAAAAATCTTGTGACATAGTGGGAAAGCAAAGAATGATGCTTGTGACAATGACTTTGATCTTTTTGTGACTTTTGACAAATTAGTGATTACATAGATGCAAAATGTGGCTCCATTTATCCTTGATAGGAAGAACATTGATCCGTCTTGAATAATTCGCATGCCATGTGTGGTGAGCTTTGTTGATTAATCCTCATGCTTGCTTTTGTCATCCAAAACATGCCTGATTAGTCATTCTAATGCTAGTCTTAACTTTGTTGGTTGGAGAAATAACCTTAGGCCTTCTTTGTGATTATTGAATCCTACTAAGTCCTTAAAGCCCACTATTGCACTCAAAATTATATCACTACTCACCCCCCCGAGCCTTATACCTCTTCTTTGGAAACCTTAGTACAAGCCTTAAACAATTTTGAAAATGACTCCCTCTTTTGATCCCATCCCTCCTTGAGCTCTACAAGTGTGAAATCGAGGCTAAAAACCTAAGTTGGAGGTGATGAAGAAATACCTTGGAGGAGTGATAAGTGAGTAAAAGTTGGTTTGTTGTCGAAGCCTAAAAAGAATTGCTCAAAAAGAAGAAGGAATTTGAAAGGAAAGCAATAATAAAAGGTAAAGAGGAAAGAAAGGAAAGCAAGTGAATCCTCCAAGGTGAATAGAATGAAAAAAGTGGGGAATCATGTGAATTGAGTGAAAGGGTGCCTTGTATTAAACAAAAATGAAAAGAAATGCCTTCGGTTTAAAATTGAAAATGTTGTGTAGTGTTCAAGGAGGAGGTAGTCACTCTAATTCAAAATGCTATCCTACCCTTCCCCTAGCCTACATCACAAGCTTAGAAAAGTCCTTTGAGATCTCCAACCGATTGCTTTTTGAGCTAGTGGTGAATGAAAATAAGGGAAAGCTTATGGTTTGGTACTTGTTTGTACTTGAGGTTCTTTGTGAGTGAGAGAGTTGTGCATTTGTCCCTTTTTCATTGTTATGAATAGTGTGTTTTGGGGACCTTTTTTGTTGTGAGGGCATGCGAATTTAGATAGCGGTGACGTTGTTACTTCAGAAAAAGAATCAAATGAGCATAATTAGTGCTAACAGTCATATGTCTTTTCTTGAGGATTGGTTGTTGTCACTCGGTCATATTTGTAAGCCTTTTGCAACTCTTCAAAATGTATGTGAAAATTATAGGATGGTTTTGTTGATCATTCGCCTGTGATTGACTAATTATTAGTACCAACCGACATCATATCTATGGTGCTTAAGTTGAAAAGTGGGTTGTGAAGAGGAGAGGATGGCCTTTGTGCTTAATGAAAATGGAATCTTTTTGTTGTGTGATTGCAAATTTGCTTGAGGACAAGCAAGAACATAAGTTGGGGGTATTGATAAGTGGTGGATTTACCACTTATTTATATCTCTTTTCTTATGCTTTTGTGTCTTCTAATGATGGTATGAGATCATTTATGGCATGTTTTGGTCATATTTCAGGTGATTTGTGTTTCTATTGATAGTTGGAACAAGTGGAGCAAAAAGGGACAAAAGTTGGAGCAAAAGGGAACTTACTCCACTGAAGTACCAGGTCAGCCACACCTACATCTAATGAGGCACACCTGTGCTCCCGCAGGAGTGGATCCAAGGGCACACCAGTGACCCTTGTACCATCATTCCATAAGCGCACTTATGCCAAATAGGCCACCACAGTGACCTCTCACCTACGCTATAGCTGCCTCCCCTGCGGCCATGCACCTGCGGCTAAAATTCCGCATGTGCGGCTGCCGAATTCCAATCAAGGTCCAGGTGGTCATTTCACATCCATAAAAACCCCAATTCACATAAAATACTTCCAAGACATCTTGAGACACATCTTTGGAAAATCCTTGGAACTTTTGGCAATCTTGGAGAGCAAGTTAATCAACCAACACCATAGGAGTGAAGATTTGGATGCTCTTTATTATAAAATCTTTAGTTTCCATTCTTCAACTCTTGTTCTTAATTGCTATTTTATTGTTGTATTGTTGACTTGAGATTTTGGGTTTGTATTAGAGATAATACTTGTTGGGTTATTGAATTCATATATAGATTTTTTTCATGTTTGATTATTTGGGTCTATTGAATCTTTCATTGCTTGAATTTATAGGCAATGGTTGCAAACATTGACTTAGCTTTCCAATTTGGGTTTTTTCGCGGGAGAGAAATTCTCGAATTCAAGAAGATTCACTAGTAGGTACTTGGGAATCCATTTAGAATGGAGGCTACGAATAGCTCTAATCATAGGAATATCCCATTTAAGGGTACAAGCTAGGAATAGGACGACCTCCCCAAGTTATTGGCTAGTTTATTTCTTACTCGTGTAAGTTGGAGAGAAAACACACGAGATATATGCCCGATTGGTCGAGAGACAATTAGGCATACCTTTAGCCAAGACTACCTAGGTGTATATCGGGTGCAAGTCTTGTGAATTGAATTCCCATTCCCAAATTATCCCTTGTTATCCTTGCTTAGTGAAAGCAAGGTGCAAGCCATTGATCACTCTATCTTTTATTTGATATTCTTTTATCTTTAGTTGTAGTCTTAAACCACCCTTTAGATATCCTTTCCCTTTTTATTATTTGAACTTCAATAAGTTGCTTGGACTCTTTATTAACTCGATCGTGATTACATTATTCCCTTGGATACAACCCAGACTCTCGTTGGGATTTATAAATTTGGTTTGACAACGCAATTGTCGTGGCCTCCTACTTGGAGAGCACGATTTGAGCGTTATCAGCTACCGGTCTCCCGTGTACAAGAGCAATGTCAAAGTAAAATCTTGTGGATCATAATGTTGATGTCCACATCAAATCTTTGAGAAGCTATGAGGTATTTAGTTGTTATTTTGCTTCCGTCTTTCCTATCATGTTGTCCAGTCTGTTGTCTCCCATAGTTGATTCCAATTGGTATCTGGCCGATTCCAATTGGTATATCGACGTAAATAGTCCGTAGTTGGATGGAATAAATTGGTATCCAGTCGATTCCAATTGATTATCTCACCTTTTGGAGTTTTGAGGATGTGTTGACTGTATACTTATCTACTTTTAATGATATGTTCAATTACCGACACATAGGACCATGATTTGGTTATTTTGTGTTAAGGTAAAAGTTAAATTGTTAATTGTTAAAGAGATGATGAATTTGTTATGTGATAGGGTTGAATTTATACAGAGATCATGGTGACCTCTACGGACCTTATAGCATTTATTCTTTCCTAGATATCATGACGGCCTTGATGTCCCAAACATGACTTATGTGCTATCTGCTGATTACCTTATGTGAATTATTGGTAGTAGTTATTTTTTAGAGTTGTTGACAGAGGATTCGCCGACCGAGGGCAGATTTTTCAACAGAGATATACTTGTTTGTTTTCTTTATTGTGTGTGTCTACTATGCGCCATATGTCAACACGGTTGGCTTAGGCCTATGTTTTGGTATTAGCTACCAGTTGCACCCTCTGAGTTTGAGGTGTGATAAACTTGGTATCATAGCAATATCGTATCATAGGAAGTCTGAAGTCGTGTCTAGTAGAGTCTTGTTTATAAATGTATTGTGCACCACATTCTATAAGCAGGAAGCTACAAATATTATTCACAAAAGTTACCCATCTTTTGCTCAAATTATGCTATAGAGTTGTGTACTAAGGGTTGAGTTCTTCGTCTTACAATTGTTATTAGACTTGTACTAAAACTATACATAATGATGATATGGACATCTCACAGATTTAGATCATTGTACAGATCATACAGAGGCATCGAGATCAGCAGTATACGGCTGAGAGGGTTGAGAGAGAGCAGTATGAGAGGGATAGGCACATGGGGTTTTGAACATAGGCTCAGGGTGGTTCTAGCCTTACTATTCAGAAAGACAAACTAGTCCCCCAACATAGCAGTCCTAGGGTAGCAGGTTGGATCACCAGGGGAAGTCATGTCAAGGTGAGAGCTCACGAGCATCAGGCTCATAATAGTACATCTTCCTAGAGAAGTCTGGATTAGATGCACCACATGGTAATACTTGTGGTAGAGTACATGCCAAGAGATGCCGTCAGGGCTGTACAACATGCTCTTCTTCTGACCATGAGGGTCATATATAGAGATATTATCCATTAAGATACAAACAAAGTTCAGGATAGAGGGACAGATCATCAACATGATCATCTTCCTCATTATATCTTGTAAAGTGTTGTTCCCAGATTTCATCACGTAAAGGTCGAGGCCAAGAGGGCGCATTTAGTTCAAGTAGTGGCCAGAATGGCACATATGCACTGACTGGTTGTCAGGATTCATAGTCACGCCAGATTTTGTGACATAGTTATTGTAACAACCTTTTGCTATGTCTACCCTAATTGGTGACTCTATTATCGGTAAGAAGGTTTATCGAGGTTATACAATAGAGATTATTGCCCGCCAGACCTTTGTAGACCTGAGAGAGTTAGAGATGCTTAACTTTGATATTATTATAGGCATTGATTTGTTGGCATCTTGTTACACCAATATTGATTGTTGAGCAAAGTCAATTAGATTTCTCTTTACAGGGGAAGTAGTTCAGGAGTGGAAGGTTAATGCGGTAATGCCGAAAGGCATGTTTATTTCCAATCATCAGGCCTGGAAAATAATCGCCAATGGCTGTATTTACCATATTTTCCGAGTTTAAGGTATTGATACTAAGACATTAACTCTTCAGTTTATTCTATTGGTTAATGAGTTTCCAAATGCATTTCCAAACGAGATTACAAGTATTCCTCTAGAATGAGAGATTGATTAATTTTTTGATGCATTACCTGATGCCTAGACGATATTAATTCCCCCATAGAGAATTGCACTAGGAGAATTAAAGTAATTGAAGGAACAACTTTAAGATTTACTACACAAGGGCTTCATTAGGCCTAGTGCATCACCGTGTAGTCCACCAGTGGTATTTGTGCGGAAGAAAGATTACTCATTGCAGAAGTGTATAGACTACCAAAAACAGAATAAGGTTACTAGATGTCATGACCCGATTTCTCATGTCATGATGGAACATACAACCCCCCAGTAGGATCACCAATTCCCGTAGTCCGAAACAGTTAGTAATTGGCTACTAGCTAACTAATATGCACAATAAGCAGAAATAAGTGGATGCAGAATATAAAGATAAGGACAAAGCAAAAGCAACAACCTGAATATATACATAAAGATACTACACCAACCCAAAGACTTGGTATTTACAGTACAGAAGCTTCTCATAGAGTACAAGTGCTAGAAGTAACAAAACGATATGTACAACTCTCTCCGAATATACCAAGAGTAACAGTACAAAAGATGAGATATGGTCAAGCCCCGACTGTCAGGCGCTCACCCTAGTCTCGAATATCTTAAAGCAGCACGAGTCTCCAACGCAATCAATGGAGAAAGCTCAAGTAATATCTGCACCAGAAAGATGCAAAAGTGTAGTATGAGTACCAATTGATAAGCAATGGGTATCCCGTAGGAATCATCGGTTGACTGAGCGCATATAGGATATAAAAATAGTAATAAAGCAGATAGCAAGAAAAGAGTCATTGAAGCAATACAGAAAGCACAAGGAACTAGCACGGAGGATAAGCAACCAAGAGTTATAAGAATACAATGCTAGCACAAAAGATGTACATAACACATAAACACATGTGTAAGGAAGGAGAATGCACCTGGAATCCTTGCAACAATAGTATATAAATAAAGAGAGAGAGAGAGAGTGTTTATAAACATGGCGGTACACCGATAACCTCAAGTAAATAGGAAAAGAAGTAAAAAAATTCGACATAATCAACTAGAAGCCATAAAAATAACGAAAGCATACTAAAAACACCAACTCTCAAGATAATCATGAACCGGGATCAACCTCCAAATTTCAAACCTAGAATGGAATACTAAGCAACAAACACCAAGGACTACTACTCAAATCAAAATAAAGAATAGAATCGGAAACCCACAATCTGCTCAGAAAACCGCACAATAGTGCCTCAATAAAATAGGACTCACTAGCCCCCCCCAATACACAAAGCCACAATTGGAGCCTCAACAGTCTAACAAACACTATACCACCAAGAACGAAGTGCCAAGACAAGCTGTATATAAGGAAAGGAATAAATATATACCTACAGTCCCAAGGCCGCCAATACAACCCAGGAACACAATCAAATGAAAACAAACTCTCTGGTCGCTCATACAATCGGAGCGTACACTTAACACACAACAAACAATGGTGGAATCCGAGTGAAATATGCATAATGATGATAATGATGTGAAAGTAACTGGTATGTTCCCTCTCAAGTACCTCAAGGGCCCATATAGAGGCAGGACACATGGAAAGAATGTACCCGTGTACCTCTCTATGCTGTACACCCCTCATTTGGCACACTCAGCCCAAGGCCCCATTCTTGGATTGACAGGGTCCATGGAGGTTGAGTGGTCGACTACATACATTGCCTAGCAATCTCAAATAGTAGCTCTAACTCAAAACCTCGCAGTATATATGCAGGATCAAACCGGGTCTAAAATAGTAGTAATAATCTCAAAATACCCTCTCAAAGGGTGCCTGAAGTATACTCGGGTCTAAATCAGTGATAAAAGTCTCAATAACCCTATCAAAGGGTGCCCAGAGCAGATCCAGGTCTAAATCAGTAAGAAATCAGGTCTAGTTCTCTACCCAGCTGAGGCTAGTATCAGTAGGTAATCAAGTAATAAAATCATCATAATATCCTCTCTACTGCGAGAGATTTCATAAAAGCCAGTTTCAAAACCCTTTCAAAGTCACATTATCGAAAATGGGCCCTCAGGGCCATGCAAGGTTTAGAAAACCATCTATAGTAGGCCCAAAGAAAAAACCGAAGTAAAATATGTAAGGGAAAACCTTTTTCATGCATGATATGCTCGCAAATAATAGGGTAGCCCAAAATGGCTCACAAACATTCCTATCGGCCCTGCACAGGCTCAACCGCTCTGCAACAGATCATAACCAGCCTAAAAGGATATCTCTATGTCCGGGACTCGCGGACATTCCCAAATAACCTACCACCTATATTCCCGAGGCATACAAGACCACACAGGACCACAAGGGTATTATACAATGCTTACACGAGTACTACAATTAACGTATAAAATAAACGAACAAAAAGACGGACAAGGTCTGGGGTACCAACCTTATCAACCCACCCAAGGACACAACTAATGCAGTTACAGCCTACATATGAAAAGTCTAGTTAGGGAAAGCCATAACCTACCTGTCATCCGATGACTATCTGTGGGGATGACATCGTCCAAGCTCGAACTGATCTGCGAAGATCAAATTTGTGAAAATACTATCAACACAATAATCTACACATTAATACGAGACTAACGATACCCACAATGCTATAAACATAACTGGGTCAAAATCTGGGTCAGAAATAGGCCCGGTGTTCCCACATTCCCAGGAGAACATGCTCAAAATTTGAGCGGAAATGGACAACAATTGGGGCTCAAATAGCCCACAAATAAAGGAATTTAACGAATGACATTCATGGAAGAAATCGGTAAAATAACGAAAGAACTTACCCAATTTAGAAGCCAACAAACGCTCAAGATTCAAAAAATATTAACCCCAAGTTGTTGGAAATGATCAAGGTGAGTTATGGATGTTTTCGGTTCATCATCCATGGAGAATTCAAAATTTAAAGAGCGGGTTTACTGTATTTAGGAGTCCACAAACGAGCAAGGATCGATAAAATATTATCATCAAAGTAGTTGGGATGAACAATTGTGATATGGTGGTTTTTGGGAGCTATTTTAATGGAGAATATCATTTTTGGGTTTTTAAATATGAAGGGGAAGAGAGGGTTGGCCAGCTATTTAAACTTCCAGCGACCAGAGGCCAGGGCGCTGAGGCGCACACTGCTGCCCAAACCAGCAACCAACAACCAACCTAAGACAAAATTTTACACGATGGATCCCCGGGAACGCATCCGGGGTCGTGAGAACACAAACGAACTAAGCTATTTAACTAGAAACAGCGTTCTGGATCCAATGAAATCGATGAAAAACCCATCAGAGGTCGATTTAACGAAAAGTGCGCCCCACTCCCCAAAATCAACCTTTAGCCAACTATTCCCTAAATGGAACCCATCAGCCAAAATCAAGTCCAAATGCATCGGGACCAGAACCAATGGTCCCTCTAGCCTAAACTCGACATTCTGGAGCTAAAAGCGCTTACGTAATGTTTGTCTGAGGTCGTCTACTCCAAAATTGACCAAAATCAACCAAGAAAGCCTAATTTAGCTGAAAACACAGAACGAGAGAGAATTCCAAGCTGAAAAGCTCCTGGATCCCGACCAAAGGTCCCACTAGACCAAAGTCCAAGCTCCAGAGTTAACGAAACTATCAGAATTCAATTACGAGCACGTTCATCAAGAATGTTGACTGAAGTTAACGATTTCAAAATCCTAAAGATCTAAAATATGGAACGGCCAAAATGGCCAGTCAAACGGCCCACACATCAAACTACCGGTACTAGCAAGCCATAAATGATTTGGTACCACTACTAGTTCCGCAGTTTTGCAATAACTTGGCTTTTTTCTTCACTTCAGCTTTAACAGTACAAGAAAGATGAAAATGTTTAAATAACAGGAAGGGTCATTACATCATTCACTACTAAAAAGACTTTCATCCCCGAAAGTCAGGAAAGAAGGAAAGACTAAAGATTTCAGAACAACGGATAAAAGCCCGCACTACTCTCTCAGACAACTCGGGTATCCTCCTTTACCGAATGACACCAAACAAAATAGAACCAATGAACGCAGCCAAGACTAAATCTCATTACTATCAATGCCAGAATCCAAACTCAAACTCCAAAACACCAAGGGTCTGCCAACCCAAACTAAACCTCAAGAATCTCAACCTGTAGGCACCGACACAACACCAAAACCAGGGAACCAAGGCGATCAACACACAAAGCTCTAAACATCAAAACTACAACCAAGTTTACCAGATAAGCCATCAACCCAAAATTCTAACTCATGAACCCGCTGATCCATAAAACCCTTTTATTCTGAACTGAATCCTTTTGTACCACAAATAGAAAGCTTCACATAAGTGGGACACTCAAACCACCCTCGAGATATCAACTGACGCACCAGAGATGTATAGGTCCCGCTTACACTCTACCATGAATGAAGTCACCCTTTTTGCTCAAACTCATTGCAAGCCAAGCTATAGTCTACTAGCCATTGCCATCCAAGATAAAAACTTAAAGCATATCCTCAAAAACTGGAGTTACCTTCCCCGACTGCCATCAACCAATGAACGAACACTTTTTCTAACATCAAACTCGCTAACTGAACCCAACTGAACAACCCATCTGAACCTAACTAAAATTTGCATACCAGGGTTAGGAAAGGCATGTATGAACACCTTGTGTTGATAGAGAAACTTCCAAACTATAGAATGAACCCAACCTTGCTGAACCGTGCCAAGTCTGAATCAACTGAATGCAAATGAACCAGGGCAACTTGCCCAACAGACCCAAACAAAAACCAAGCCTCTGCAAGGAGTGTGGTAACCCTACCACGAAGCCTGTAATGATAGTTAAGCTCCCAATTCTAAGAAACACTGCTGCTACTCCCAATACTCGAACACCATTCGGATTTGACATCGCCTTACTAACCTCACCTTGGAAAGAAGTCCAACGTGCCACAAATATCAAGTCAAAATATCCCATAGGGAAAGGAAAGTTGTCTATAGTCCAAGGTCTCCATCTAGCTATATAAATTTTGCATAACCCATCAACTCATCCCTTTTGGCTCGAATCAACCACTCTACTGCATCAGTACATAAACCAACCATCCTGAAGCATACAACATACCAAACATCTAGTGCATACTGGTCGAGTTTCACATAAAAGATTACCCCAAAAGTATCAACTAAATAAGCTTTCAAAATCTCGGTAAATGAATCATGACCACTAGTCTATAAGTATCCTTAGAACCCCAAAATAGCCTCGCTAGCCTCAACCCGCACAACCTGATCATGTACAATATATGCCACCGCTAAATCTCAAACATACACTGATGATTCTGTCCAACCATGGTGGAAGGAACCTCATACTAACTGAAACACCGCTGATATCTGGAATGTCCAGCCTAAGTCAAAGGTTAGCCAAGTACTAAGTGTGCAAGGTCAACTATCACCCATATTAGAAAGAGGGTAAGCTAAGTTGTACGAACTCAATGCCTTCCAACCCAAGAAGCTGCAACCAAAAGAACAAACCACAAACCATTCGGAGTAGTTTGTTAGCCCATGCTTTTTTAAACCCAATCCTGATTTACTAACCACCACCTCTGCTGAACCCATATGCTGCCAATGAACCCCTACGACCCGAAGCCAACTAGTCTTTAATATGCAAGTTGCCAAAACCACAGTTGCTACTGAAATCTCAAACCAATCAAAGGAAAGAACACTATAATCTGTAGTCAATCGAATCAAGTCATCAACCCACAACCCATAGCAATCTCTCAGTCATCACCTATGTCAATTATTAGAACACACAAGCACGAACAATGAGTCATTTCCCACCTTTTCCAACTAAACAAACCCTTCCTTAGCATATATCGAACCTTAAAAACTCCTTCTCAAATCAAATTTTGAGCCATATCCTTAACTCTCATACTTACATTGTAAAAACATAACAAGGCAGGAGAAAATGTGTCGGATGCCCGACTCACCCAATATGCTATGAATACAACTCAACCACGAGGCTACAGTCAACAATTAGTTGAAAATGCTAAAGTGAAACTCAATCACAATAATAAATTAAAAGCTCAACCAGAGGTCTACGATCAAAATTCATTCCAACGGGAATCGAGGAAACAATAAGACAACCCAACCGGACAAGAAACTGAAAGAGACTATGGGAACAACCCACATACCTGCTAACCTCATCAACCAACCAAATAAAGAGGGTTGATTCTAATCACCTGAAAAACAAAACTCATCTATGCACGCTAGTATAACTAACACCTTCCACTCGAAACAAGAGCTTAAACTTTGGCACAACTGTCGGTGACACTAAACCAACATAAAAACTTCTAGCAAATGCTAGATAACAGCCTAGGCTACAACCTTCTAGGGTAACAAGAAAATAAAATAGACTAGAAAACAAACTCAACCAGAAAATAGACTAACAAGAACTACCCATGAGCTACAACTACGGGTAAATACCTCACAAGGATAACTCACCCCATCCACTACTACGGAATAAAATACCAAGAAAACAACGCATAAGTACTACACTCAGGTAGTCAAACAACTAAACAAGTAGCAGGTAAGCATATAAGAAAATAAATGGTAGAAGGAATAGAATCTCAATGCGAGTAGGACTATCACAAGTCAAAGATAGCAAAATCCTTACCTGGAGCAACGATATTAGGAACCTCTACCTCTGGCCCACCAAGAAGGGCATCAAACTGACGGGATCTAACTCTGGACTGAGTAGTCAAAGCTAACGGCACAAGCTTCCCTCTCCAGGGACAATATCTAGAAAGGTGACCAAGTACTCCACAATCATAACAACCAGGCTGACCGGGATACGTAATCGTGGGGCACTTCCTAATATATTGCCCATGCTCACTACACCAGGGACAACCACTACCAGAACCACTAGCCCGGAAGCCATCTCGAACCACCTGGGGACCACCCTTACTACCATGTACTTTACCTCTAGCCGGTGGTACTGAAGCCCTGGGAGATAATATCTGCTGACCCTGCTGACTAGAAGGTGGGATCATGGGAAAATCCCTAGGAAAGTGCCCACAATCGCCGCACTGAAAACAAGTCCTACCCAGTATATATGGGCAAGGAAATCATACTAAACCTGACCAGCTACTACGGTCGACAAAACCTGAAAATGAACCACGAGGAATTTGACCCATACCTTGACCACTAAGCTCAACATGCCCTGCACCACCACCCTCTGAAACTTGCGGAGCAACTGAAACTGCTCTGGTAGACAAAAAGCAATGAAACCAATCTCTGGTGGATAATCCCCTACCTCGAGTATGAGAACCTCAGAAAATGTCCTGGCGATGACGTTTCTTAGCACCACTTCTATAAGTCCCATGACATAAACCCTTGATAACCCAAGCATGATCCACTACCTGAAGAAATGTAGTCCCAACTATAACCAAATGCTCGGTCGCCAAAAGGAGCGGCAAAACCAAACCTCCAACAAAGCTCTGAACCCTATCAAACTCTGAAGGCACAGTCCTAGAAGTACGCCTAACCATCTCATGAAATCTTGCCTCATTGTTCAACACCAACATACAACCCTGTTGAAGAATTAGAAGCTCTACCCTAATTGAAGCACTACTTGTGGGATCAGGTACTGAAACACCCACCAAAGAACTCAAAGTCCTAGACATGGTGTCCTCAAGAGTTGGGGTAGCTATAAATACAATTGGAGGCTGGGCTGGACCCACACCCCCTGTCTGATATGGTAAATTCTCACTCTGAAGTTCTGGAACTGACAGAAGCACTGAAGCAACAAGCATAGAAGAGTCGACACTAACCACTATCGAACTCATCTTAGGCAGCTGAGAAGGAATGAAACAACAAAAAAAATTAGAAGACAATAGAGCCAGGAACACACGATAAGGAGCCAAGAATATGGAACTTTTCCTAACAATGCCCTGTAGCCTCCCGCAAATTGGATACGGATGCCATTAGACATATCCATGAGACTCTAATTAGACACTTTCTTCTGTACCACGACACCAGTGAACCTAGAGCTCTGATACCAAGCTATCACGACCCAATTTCTCAGGTCATGATGGCACCTACAATCCCCTAGTAGGCGAACCAATTCTCATAGCTTGAAATGGTTTATAATGGGTTACTAGCTAACTAATACGCACAATAAGTAGAAATAAGCGGAAGCAGAATATAAAGATAAGGACAAAGCAGAAGAAACAAACTAAATAGATACATAAAGATAGTACACCAACCCAAAGACTTGGTATCGATAGTACACAAGCTTCTAATAGAGTACAAGTGTTAGAAGTAACAAAATGATAAGTATCACCGAATATACCAAGAGTAACAGTACAAAAGATGATATATGGTCAAGCCCTGACCATCAGGCCCTCACCCTACTCTCAAAAATCCAAAAGTTGCACGAGTCTCCAACGCGATCAACAACAAAAGCTCAATTAATATCTGCACCAGAAAGATGCAGAAGTGTAGTATAAGCATCAATTGCTAAGCAACGGGTACCCAGTAGGCATCATCGGCCGACTGAGCACATATAGGATATAAAAATAGTAATATATCAGATAGCAAGAAAATAGTTAGGGAAGCAATAGAGAAAGGACAAGGAACTAGCACAAAGAATAAACAACCAAGAGTTATAAGCATACAATGCTAGCACAAAAGATGTACATAACATAGAAACATAGGTGCAAGGAAGGAGAACACACCTGGAATCCTCGCAACAACAGTACATAAATAAAGAGAGAGAGAGAGAGTGTTCAAAAACATTATGGTATACCAGTAACCTCAAGTAAAAAGGAAAAGAAGGAAAACAATCTAACATAATCAACTAGAAGCCATAGAAATAACAAAAGCATACTAAAACCACCAACTCTCAAGATAAGCATGAACCGGGATCAACCTCCAAATTTCAAACCTAGAATGGAATACTAAGCCACCAGCACCAAGAACTACTACTCAAATCAAAATAAAGAATAGAACTGCAAACCCAAAATCTGCTCAGAAGACCGCACAATAGTGCCTCAATAAAATAGGACTCACTAGCCTCCCCCCAATACTCAAATTCCACAATCGGAGCCTCAACAGGCTAACAAACACTAAACCACCAAGAACCGAGTGCCAAGAAAAGTCCTATATAAGGACAGAAGTAAATATAATCTACCTACAGTCCCAAGGCCTCCTATACAAATGGAGCATACACTAAACACACATCAAACAAGGGTGGAATCTGAGTGAAATATGCATGATTAGGATGATGATGTGAAAGTAACCGGTATGTTCCTCCTCAGGTACCTCAAGGGCCCATATAGAGGCAGGACCCATGGAGGGACTCTACCGGTGTACCTCTCCTACACCGTACACCCCTCATCCATCACACGCAATTCAAGGCCCCAGGTCCTGCATCGACAGGGTCTATAGAGGTCTAGTCATTGACCACATACATCGCCCAGTGATCTCAAATAGTAGCTCAAACTCGAAACCTCACAATATATGCCCAGGATCGAACAGGGTCTTAAAAAGTAGTAACAATCTCAAAATACCCTCTTAAAGGGTGCCCGAAGTATAATTGGGTCTCAATCAGTGATAAAAGTCTCAATAACCCTCTCAAAGGGTGCCCAGAACGTATCTAGGTCTAAATCAGTAAGAAATCAGGTCTAGTGCTCTGCCCAGTCAAGCCTAATATGAGTAGGTACTCAAGTAATCAAATCATCATAATATCCTCTCTACTCCGAGAGATTTCATAAAAGCCAGTTTCAAAACCCTTTTGAAGTCAGATTACCAAAAATGGGTCCTAGGGGCCATGCAAAGTTTAGAAAACCGTTATAGTAGGCCCAAAGCCAAAATTGAAGTAAAACATGCAGGGAAAAACCTTTTTCATGTATGATATGCTCACAAACAATAGGGTAGCCTAAATTGGCTCACAAATATTCCTATCGGCCCTGCACAGGCTCAACAATTCTATAAGAGATAATAACCAGACTAAAAGGATATCTCTATGTCCGGGACTCGCGGACATTCCCAAATAATCCACCATCTATGTTCCATAGGCATACAAGGCCACACAGGACCACAAGGGTAATTTACAATGCTTACACGAGTACTACAATCAATATATGAAATAAATGGAAAGAAAAGATGGACAAGGTCTGGGGTAACAACCTATATCAACCAACCCAAGGATACTAATTAATGCAGTTATAGCCTATATACGCAGAGTCTAGATAGGGAAAGCCATAACCTACCTATCATCCGATGACTAGCTGCGGGAACTATGTCGTCCAAGCTCAAACTGCTTCGAGAAGCTCCAATTCATGAAAATACTATTAACACAATAATCTTCGCATTAATACGAGACTAACGATACCCATAATTCTATAAACATAACCGGGTCGAAATTCGGGTTACAAATGGGCTTGTGGTCCCTGCAACCCAAACCTAGAAATGAATAATACCACAGTATTTCCCACATTTCCGAGAGAACATGCTCAAATTTTGAGCGGAAATGGAAAACAATTGGGGCTCAAAACAGCCCACAAATCAAGGAATTTAAAGAATGAAATTAATGGAAGAAATCGAAAAAATAATGAAAGAACTTACCTGATTTAGAAGCCAACAAACACTCAAGATTCAGCAAATATTAACCCCCATGCTGTTGGGAATAATCAAGGTGAGTTATGGTGGTTTTTGGTTCATCATCCATGGAGAATTTGGAATTTAAAGAGAGAGTTTACCAGATTTAGGAGTCCACAAATGAGCAAGGATCGACAAAATATTATCATCCAAGTAGTTGGGATTAACAATTGTGATATGGAGGTTTTTGGGAGCTATTTTAATGGAGAATATCATTTTTGGGTTTTTAGAAATGAAGGAGAAGAGAGGGCTGGCCAGCTATTTAAGCTGCCAGCGCCCAGGGTCTAGGGCAGCCAGGGCGCTGAGGCGCAGGGGGCACAGGCGCACCAGGGCGCTGAGGCACACACTGCTGCCCACACTAGCAACTAGTAACCAACCTAAGGCAAAATTTTACACGATGGACCCCAGGGAATGCATTTGGGGTTGCATGAACACAAACGAATTGAGCTATTTGACTAGAAACGGCGTTGCAGATCCAATGGAGTCGACAAAAACCCCATTGGAGGTCGATTTAACAAAAAGTGTGCCCCACGCCCAAAATTAACCTTTAACCGACTATTCCCAAAACGGAACCAAAGGGCCAAAATCAAGTCCAGAAGCCTCGGGACTAGAACCAATGGTCCCTCTAGACTAAACTAAACATTCCGGAGCTAACAATGCTTACGGAATTTTCATCCGAGGCCGTCTCCTCAAAATGTTGACCAAAGTCAACCAAGCAAGCCCAACTGGCCTAAAAATACAGAATGAGAGAGAATTCCAAGCTAAAAAAGCTCCTGGATCCTGACCAAAGGTCCGACTAGACCATAGTTCACGCTCTGAAGCTAACAAAACTATTGAAATTTGATTCCAAGCACGTTCACCAAGAATGTTGACTGAAGTCAACAATTTCAAAAGCCCAAAGCTCTAAAATAAGGATGACCAAAAAGGAAAAACAAATGGCCCGGGCACCGAACTACCGGTCCCATCAAGCCATAAATGACTTAGGGTCACTACAAGCAAGATCTAACGATACAAGAAAGGTGAAAACGTGTAAATGACAGGATGGGTCATTACACTAGAAAGAAAAACTATCCACTACAAAGGATTGATGGGTTTATTCACCAACTATTGAATTCCTGATGCTTCTCAAGATTGGTTTATGTTGAGGGTATAACCAGGTACCAGTTCAAGAGAGTAATATTCCAAAGGAACCTTTAAGGCTCAAATATAGACATTTTGAGTTTCTTGTGATGTCTTTTGGTTAACAAATGCCTCTTCAGTATTTATGGACCTAATGAATAGTATATTCAGGCCATTCTTAGACTTTTTCTTTATTGTATTTATTAATGATATTCTGGTATATTCTCGATCAGAGGCCAAGCATAGAGATCATTTCTAAGTAGTGCATCAGGTACTCTGAGATCAGAGGTTGTATGGTAAGCTATCGAAGTGTGAGTTCTTGTTGCACTCTGTGGCTTCTTGGGCCATATTGTATCAGATGGTGGTATTCAAGTTGACATACAGAAGATTGAGGCTGTGAAGACTTGGCTTAGACCCACGACCCCAAGAGAAGTTTGTAGCTTTATGGGCTTAACAGGGTATTATAGAAGGTTTGTGGAAATATTTTCTTCACTTTCAACACCCTTGACAAAACTGATTCATAAAGCAACTATGTTTTAGTGGACCACAGCCTTCGAACAGAGTTTTAAAGAGCTGAAAGATAGATTGAGTTCAACACCAGTTTTGACCTTACCAGATGGTCTAGAGGGCTACATAACATATTGTGATACTTCGGCTTCATGCAAATTCATGGTGATAAATTATAGTTCATCAACATAACATGCCACGTGCTATGAGAAATACTCATGGTTTGAAATGGATTGAAACCATCACTTAAGAGACCCAACCTAACATTACGAGGATCTCTAAAGAAGTCTGGGTACAAACGATCAAAATTCATCCACGCTTCTCCATCAGCAGGATGCCTTAGATTTCCATCGTTCGGACATTCATTAGCACGCCATCACATTGCAACAACTGTTTCAGTACACAAGAATATCCTCTGAAGCCTGAGATTTAAGGGAAAGTATCTTAAAACCTTTGCAGAATTTTAGAGCTTGCATTCGTTGAGGCACCAACACCCTTCCATCTAAAAGTCCCACATGAAGAGAAACTCTCGGCTTTCTTATTTTCCTTCAAGAATAACATGCAATCATTAGGGAATGCATGTATTTTTTCATAATCAAGACCCACATATCTTATCACCTTTCTAGCCTTATTGAAAGACTCTGGTATCTGAGCAAAGTGAAATGCCTCTTTTATCAACACTAACAACTCTTGAAAATGATACATTACTCAACCCATGCAATGATTTAAACAAGTACAACCGAATGGTGAAACTCAGTTTAGTGAAATTTTCACAGCCCGGGTATAATTGTTGTTTTCCTTCCTCTAGTAATTTAATTTTTTTTTTTGCATCTTCAAGTAATCCCTCTCCCACTCCTTCTCTATGCCCTAACTCAACCTTCACATTTCTAAATGTATAGTGAAGTAGTCCATCAATATAATCATGCAAATCAGAACCTTCATCATCATTGATTGCATGAGGTCTTTTTCTAGAGAAAGACCTTTCTCCATGAAAAGTCCATTCGGTGTAACCAACAACAAACCCTTTATAAATCAAGTCATCCTCCACTACATATCTATAATGCCAATAGCGATTCTTGCACTTTCCGCAAGTGAATACTATCTCATTTCGTTGAGAAGCTCGTTCAAATACCTTATCAAGAAAAATGTCCACTCCACGCTTATACTCATCAGACCATATTAGGCAATTCAACCAACTTTTATCCTCATTATGCATTAAAATCCTATAAAACACAAGAAAAACACCAAAATTAAGGTTCATGCTAAGCTAAAATATGAAGTCAATATTTAAATCCCTTTAGCAATAAGTGACCCAAAATAAAAAAAAAGTTCTAGAAATGTTATGTGAAGTCAAGATTTAATCACTTTAGCAACAAATGATACAAAAAATTAAGATCAAATTCTAGATATCACAATGAATCAGCAGGTAAACAAATAAGCAAAACTAGACATAAAAATGAGAGTAATCTGACACTATCAAAATTGGGCAGTAAGAATGGACAACAAAATTGGACAGTAAGATGAGCAAAACAGGACAGTAAGATACTAAAATGAAGACCATACCCCCAAAAATGTTCAGCTATAGATTTTCCCTTGTTGATTTCTTTCTCGTGCCAAAAACTGGACAAGCTTGTGCAACAATTATCTCAACCTAATCAAAAACTGTTCAGATATCATATTTCCACACTTTCGATCATATAAATAGAAAACAAAAGAGATCTCCAAAAATAGGAAAATAAAAACAAAGGATATGAACTTCCTCAATCAAATAAACTGGAAAAAAAGAAACTACTATTGAACATGAAAGTATAGAAAAAGAAGTAGAAGAACATGCAAAATAAATCTAAATCAGATATGAGAAATAGATAAGATAAACTATACTTATCTTTTACAAATGAGAATACAGGACCAAACAACCCCCTTTTAATAAAGGAACATTTTCCAATTAGTCTTGAGCAAAGCATAGCTTAAAATCAGTGAAGGAAGAAGATCAGAACCTTCATTCATGTTTAGTTTGGTGTGTGAAAATGTAGCAACATGAGTACACTAAAGCAACTTGATGATGGTGACTTTGGATAAAGTGCGCAATAGTGTTAAGGTCAAAAGGATATAGATCATGGCTCATAAGGGTAGGAAATTGCTAGATTAAAGAGGTTTTTATTGTGTTAATAGCTTACAGGAGCTATTAACATATTACCTGATTTCACAAAAGCAAGAGCCTCATTTTTGGGAATCATCCAAAGAAGGGAAACTATAAAAGTACCAGCAATCTTCTCAAAACAAGCTGTAAATATACCCATAAGTAGCAAACCCTATGATTATATACCTTGGATCGTAGCAACATTTGTTTTTATACCACTCGAGACAAAGTAAAATGGAAGGAAATGACCAGATACAAGGTCCTTAACTTTTTCAACTAGTACACCTGCAAATGCCCCCCCATTGGAACTAGAAATCCAATCACAAAAGCCCCAAACATCGTATGAATCCCAATAATATCAGTGACCAATCCAGCTGCAGGTACAGCAACTAAAGTACCATATATATAAATCTCATCTATAGGTTCACCTTCGTTGCAACGCAAATGACAAAATGACATCCACTTGAAAATTGGTGGTACAATAAGACTTGCACCAATGACAAAACCACAACCACAGAGGAAAACCCAAAGTGACACAACAGGGAATAATTTATCACCAGATAAGGCAATGGAAAGAGCAAGTAAAATCCAAGATGCCATATCATTAACTGATATCGCAGACATGGTCATTCCCCCGACATTAGTACTTAAAAGTTTCAGCTTGGCCAAAATTCATTCCAGAATAAGAAATGCAATTATGGAAAGTGCAACACCCATGAATACAAAAAATGAAGTAACATTTACACCTTTAGCTATAGTTTCTCGAAGAATAAATGAAAAGCCAATTCCCAAAACAAACAAAAAACTAATTCCTGCAGCAATAATGATAAGGACTTTTTTCCCACTCTTATGCAATGACTTGAGATCTAGTTCTAGACCAGCTAAAAAATAAAAAGAACAGGAGACCAAGGTTTGCCAAAGTTTCTAAGATAGTGATGCTCTTTGGCGGGAATACTACATTCAAATATCCTTTGGGTCTTTCGTGATTATAGTTCTAGTTCCAAAAGAGGGGCCATTTGCAGGTGTACTAGTTGAAAATGTTGAGGACCTTGTATCTGTTCTTTTCCTCCCATTGTACTTTGTCTTAAGTTGTCTAAAAATGAGTGTTGCTACAATCCAAGGTATACAATTATGGGGTTTGCTACTTATGGTTATATTTACAACTTGTTTCAGGAATATTGCTGGTTTCATACGTTTTAAGTTCATACAGTTCACGTAGCTACCAACAAAAATTAGACCCAGACTACCCGACTTAATAACTCATGCAACTGGGAATCCAATATCAACATCCAAAGTAAGCAATTTCACCAACAAAATAAGACCCACAACAGCAACATCTAACGAGAAGAACAAAACCTCCAGCAAAACAAAAATTTAAGTCGAAATCAGAAAAGTACACTAGCCTTAAAATCTCCAGCAATTGAAGAAGAAACCTCCAGAAATTGAAGAAGAAAACCTCAAAGATTTTTAAGATTTCACGAAAATCACTTTGACAAAAAATCCCAAAACCCAAAATAGATTATCGAGCTTCAAATACCTCCATCTAGCGAGCTATCATTTTCTCATAAATGGGTATGAAAATGGTTTATCTAGCTTCAAATATCTCCGGCCAGCAAGCTTTCATTTTCTCTAAAATGGGTCCGAAAATTGTTTATCAAGCTTCAAATACCTCCAAACCAGCGAGCTTTCATTTTCTCAAAAATGGGTTTGTTCAGTTTGTTCCAAAGGTTTTGAAATGGTTTTGTCTCGGAATGTTTGAGAGAAATTATTTTGGCAGACTTGTGAAAATAAGGGAGGGAAATTGTATGGAGGTATATAACAAGCATTGCAGTAGATAATTTTTTGTATAAAGTGTTGCCATAGATGAATCGATGATTATGGTTCAAATAACTGTTATGATAAGTGAGTCTATTGCAACGATTATCGTATAGTGGCAACAGTTATATCACAAAATCATATTAGTAGAACCAAAATCCTTGGCAACGGTTAGGACCACTGTAATAGACCGTCTATTGCAATGAACTGGAAATTGTTGCGAAAACATTTGTTTCCATAGCCCCAATTTCTAGTAGTGTATACTCCTCTCCAGACGTAGGTTTTAATAACAGGACCCATGAGGGAATCGGTAAATCTGTATACCAATTCTGAACCATATCTTAATGAGCATACCATGATGAGTATCAGTAAAACCACCTGGAACACATGTTTCCTTGGGCTTGAAAGCTTAAAAATACCAATAAAACCACCTGAAACTGTCATGACTCGATTTCTCAGGTCATGATGGCACCTACAAGCCCCAGTAGGCGAACCAATCCCCATAGCCCAGAACGGTTAGCAATGGACTACTGCCTAACCAATACGCACAATAAGCAGAAATAAGCAGAAGTAGGAAGTAAAGATAAGACAAAGCGGAAGCAATAACCTGAAATATATACATAAAGAAACTACACCAACCCCATGACTTGGTATCGACAGTACAAAAGCTTTTATTAGAATACAAGTGCTAGAAGTGACAAAAGATAAGTACAACTGTCTCTGAATATACAAGAGTAACAGTACAAAAGATGAGATATAGTCAGTCTCCGATCATCAGGCGCTCACCCTAATCTCAAATATCCCCAAAAGCTGCACGAGTCTCCAACGCAACTAACGGTGAAAGCTCAACTAATATCTACACCAAAAAGATGCAGAAGTGTATTATGAGCACCAAAACAATGGGTACTCAGTAGGCATCAGAGGCCGACCAAGCATAGAGACATAATATATATGCAATACATTACAAGAAACTAAGCAAAAATACAGGGATTCACCTAAATCTAGTTATAAAACCAAAAAGGGAACAAATAAAACCAACAAGAAGGAACAAATAACCGAATCAATCCAGGAAACCAACACTCCAAGTGCACTCAAACCAATGTAATGCGATGGCATATGATGTGATATATGAGTGCTTGTTGATATAAGCCCAGAAATACCTCATCGAACTATGCATATATATATGTATAGTATAAGCTCGGAAATACCTCATCAGACTATGCATATAATAATAGGCACATATGAGTGCATAAAAGTATAAGCTAAGAAATACCTCATCGGACTATGCATATAAAAATAGGCACGTAAGAGTGCATAATAGTATAAGCCCGGAAATAACTCATCGTACTATGCATATGAAAATAGGCACGTAAGAGTGAATAATAGTATAACCCCGAAAATACTTCATCATACTATGCATATGAAAATAGGCACATAAGAGTGCATAATAGTATAAGCCCGAAAATACCTCATCGGACTATGCATATGAAAATAGGCACGTAAGAGAGCATAATAGTATAAGCTCGAAAATACCTCATCGGACTATGCGTATGAAAATAAATATAGTGGAGAAAAGATCCAGGAATACCACTCGGACTATTATTAAAAGTAGTGTTATCCCTTTCCATTCCAAAACTAGTGTTAAAAACCCAGTAAAAGACCATTAAAATCTTAAATCCATGTATATCACAAAATCCTCAAGTTTCAAACCGAGAGCCTCGAAAACCTTTTCTTTCCGTGCTGCAGGTATATAAATGCAATATGAACATGCAATGTCAAAAAATAACAGAATATAACACACCACAAGCCAATTCAGGGCAAAGCACCCTCCAACAAAGGAAACTGACCTGGGACTTTGTCCAAATCCAAGCAATAGCCTCGCGCCCATAATTTACACACAACCAGTAAAAGCCCGAAATAACAAAAAGATAACCATGAAAACAACTACAGGCATCTACTCTACCTCTAAAACCTCCTAAAAGCATACTAAGTATTCTACGCTAGCCACAGTGATACTACAAGCTCTTAGACTAAGGATGACAGTAATATTGCAAATCTAATATCCGAAAAGGCCAATTTAATACAAGTCACAAGATTTAAACCTAATTCTACCTATAATCCAACCTAACATTCCAATAACATATAGATATATATAATCTAACTAACTCAGTCTAGGAAGTAAACCGTAACCTACCAGAAAAGCCAAGCATGCGCGCACAATCTAATCCACAAGACCGGAGTTTGTCTCCCCCGAGAAGTATCCTCAAGCTGCCCCACTATCAAAACAAGGATCTATATGTCACAATGAGAGCAACAATACCCATAATGCTAGAACCATAACCGGGTCAAAATCTGGGTCACAATCGGCCCCTTAGGCCCCACAACACAAAACCAAAAATGAAAAACACCAAAGTATTCCTTACCATCCTAAAAGCACATGCTCAAAAACTGAGCGGAAACGGACAACAACTGGGGCTCAAAACAGCCCGCTCAAGTCAAGAATTAAGGATGGAATTTCAAGAATTAATTTCAAAAATTAATCAAAGAGACTTACCACCACGAGAAGCAAGCTAAGGAAGTGAGAACTCCGAATCCTTGATCATGCAAAGCTCAAAAGAGAAGGTTCTACAAGGAATTCCAAGCTTTAAGAACCAACAACAATTGTGGGTTTAAAGAAAATAAGAGAAGAAAAGGGTCAGGGAATAAGACTTACCAATTGATGAGAAACCACGGATTATCAAAGACAACAATTTTCGGAAGCTAGGAAATGATTTGGAGCAATTTAGGGAGTGTTTTATGTGACTTAGAGGTGTGGGAGTTGAGAAAAAGTTGTTGGAAACACGAAGGGCTCAGCTTAAATAGCTGCTGGGATTTATTCTTTGCGAACGCGGCCAACCCTCTGCGAATGCATAGAACAAATATGGAGGGGTTGGAAAACGGCTTTCGCGAACGCGGCAAGCCCTACGCAAATGCAAAGAACAAATATAGGGTGGCTGGAAATTTGCCGGAACCCAATGGCCGAAATTGAGTCCGGAAGCCTCAGGACCCGAACCAATGGTCCCTCTAGCCTAAACTCGACATTCTGGAGCTAACAACACTAACATAATTTCCATCCAAGGCCATATTCTATGAATGTTGACCAAAGTCAACCCCAACCAGCCTAATTGGCCTGGAGACACAGAACTAGAGAGAATTTCAAGCTGAAAAGCTCCTGGATCCCAACCAAAGGTCCTACTAGACCAAAGTCCATGCTCCAGAGCTAATGGAACTGTCAGAATTTGATAGCGAGAACGTTCACCCACAAAGTTGACTGAAGTCAACGATTTCAAAAGCTAAAAGCTCTAAAATAAGGAATGGCCAAAAGGCTAAACAAATGGCCCGGGCACCGAACTACCAGTCCCAGCAAGCCAAAAATGACTTGGGGCCATTACAGGAAACCTCTAACGGTATAAGAAAGGCAAAAATGCATAAATGACCGAAAGGTCATTACATTATCCACTACTAAAAAGACTTGTATCCCCTAAAGTCAAGAAAGAAGGAAAGAGTAACGATTAAAAGGACAGCGGATACAAAGCCCGCACTACTCTCTCGAACAACCCGGGTAGCCTCCTCGACCGGATGGCGCACAACAGAACCAACGAACACCACCAAGCCTAAAACTCATTACTAGCCAAGCTAGAATCCAAACTCAACTCCAAAACTCCAAGGATCTGCTGACCCAAATTGACCCTCGAGAATCTCACCCAGAAGCACCGACACAACACCAAAACAAGAAAAACAAATCAATCAACACACATAACTCGAATCTTCAAAACCATAACCAAATTTACTAGAAGAGCCGTCAACCCAAAACTCTAACTTATGAACCCGCTGATCCGCAAATATCTTTTAATCTGAACAGAATCCTTTCGCACCATAATAGGAAGTTGCATACAAGTTGAACACTCAACCACCCTCGAAGCATCAACTGACACACTGGAGATCCACAATTCTCGCCTATACTTCATTATGAACAAAACCATCCTTTATACTCAAGACCTTTCCAAGCCAAGTTATAGCATACTAACCTTTGCCATCCAAGATAACAACCCATATCATATCACCAAGGACTGGAGTTACCAGGCCTGTCTGGTCACCAACCAATGAACGAACACTTTTGCTAACATCAAACTCGATAACAAAACCCAACTGAGCAACCCATCTGAACCCGACTGAAGTTTGTAAACCAGGGTAAGGAAAGCCATGTATGAACACCCTATGTTGACAGAGAAACTTCAAAACTTTAGAATAAACCCAACCCCGCTACACTGTGTCAAGTCTGAATCAACTAGAAGCGAACGAACCAGGGCAACCTACCTAAATAGACACAACCCAAAACCAAAACTGTGTGCGGAGTGTAGTATGCCTTCTACAAAGTTTGTCATCATCAATTAAGCCCCAAACTATAACAAACACTGGTGCTGCTCCAAATACTCGAACACCATTTGGATTTGAAATCACCTTACAACTCTGACCTCAAGAAGAAGTCCACCATGCCAGGAATATCAAGTCAAAACACCCGGTAGGCAAAGGGAAAAGGTTCATGGGGTGCAAGGTCGCCAACTAGCTATAAAAATTATTGCATACACCTTCAACTCATCCCTTTGGCTCGAATCAACTGATCTACTATATCAGCACACAGACCACCATCTTTGAAGCATATAACACACCGAACCTTTAATCCATAATGGCCGAGTCTAACAAACACTGTAACCTCACATAAAAGATAACCCTGGAAGAATCAACTCAACAAGCTTCCCAACTCTCGGCAAACGAATGGTGACCACCAGTCTCTAAATATAAATTGAACTCAAAATAGCCTCACTAGCCTCAACCCTAAAAACCTGATCACATATAGCATACACCACTACTAAATCTCAAACTCACACCACTGAGTCTATCTAAGCATGGTAGAAGGAACCTCGTACTATCTAGAACACCTCCAAAATCTGGAATGTCCAGCCTAACTCAAAGGTTAGCCAAGGACTAAGTGTCAAAGGACAACTGTCATTGCCCAACTAAAATGGGGAAGCTAAGTTGTCTGAACTCATTGCCTTCCTACCCAAGAAGCTGCAACCGATAAGAACTGACCATGAACCATCCAGAGTAGTTTTCCAACCCACAATTCTGAAACTCAACCTCATTTACTGATCAATGCCTGTGTCAAAACCTATAAGTAGACTCTTCCACTATCGAAGAATACTAATAGAACTGGAGCCAACTAGGCCATGAATACACAATTTACCAAAACCACAGCTGGTACTGAAATCTCAAACCAATCGAAGGAAAACCCACTGCAATCTGTAGATGGTCGAATCAAGTCACCAACCCATAACCCAAAGCAATTTCTCAGTCATCACCTCAGCATCTACCAAAACACATATGACCGAACAAGGAGTCATATCCTTTCTGTTTCACTAAACTGAACATTTCCTTAGCATGCGATGAACTTCACAAACTCTTCCCAATATACAACCAACCTGACAGACCCCCTTTCGGATACACCTGGAGTTCACTCCCTCAGCTCACATATCTATACTGTAATAACGCAATAAGACAGGAGAAGGATGGGATGGATACCTAACCTAACCAAAAAATATGAAAACAACTCAACCATGATGCCACAATCAAAGGCTCAACCGAAGAACTACGAATTGAGATTCATTCCAACTGGAACTGGGGAAACAACCCAATCAGATATGAAACTGAAGGAGACTTAGGGAACAATCCACATACCTACCAATCTCGTAAACTAACCAAACAAAGAGGGTCAACTCCAATCACCCTGCAAAATAAAACCAATCAGTGCTCACTAGCATAACCAACACCTTTTAACTTAAGAAAAAAGCTCAAACTCTGGCACTGCCACCGGTAACACTAAACCAACCTTAGGATTTCTAACAAACGCTAGATAACAGCCAAGGTAACAACAATCTAGGTCTGCTAGGAATGGAGGACTCCAACCCAAATAAGAACTAAGATGAGCTGGGAACAAGACCCACCAGAAAAGACTAACAAGAGCTACCCACAAGCTACAACTCTGGTAAACACCTATTAAGGATAACTCTTCCCCATCCACTACTAAGGAATAATATACCACGAAAATACATGCATAAAAACTACAACTCAAGTAGTCAAACAAGTAAACAAGCAGCAGGTAGGCATAAAAGAAAATCTATGAAATAAGGGACAGAATCACACGCGAACAGTACTATCACTAGCCAAATGCAACAAAAACCTTACCTGGAGCAACGATATCAAAAACCTCTACCGCTGGCCTACCAAGACAGACATCGAACTGATGGGATCTAACTCTGGACTGAGAAGTCAAGGTTGAAGGCTCGACCATCCCTCACCGGGGATAATTTTGAACATAGTGACCAACCACTCCACAACCGTAGAAACCCAAGGAAACCTTGCTTTGAAGCACGGTGCCTGATAACTCTAGATGGATATCTGAACCACCTAGCTGAAAGCCATCTCTCACAATCCAAGGACCACTCCTACTACCCTATGCACCGCCTTTAGCCGGTGGTGCTAGAGACCTGGGGGCCTAAACCATCTTATAACATCGCCTAAGGTGCTGCACTGAAGGGAAATCCCTAGAAAAGTGGCATATCTCGCCACACTCAAAACAACCCCGACCGACCATACTCCGTTGTACAGACCTGGCCAGATCCGAATGACTACCATGAACTGTGGGAGCTAAATGAGTACCTCGTGAAGCTGGAACACAGAGGGGGTGGAACTCTCTAAATCTCATATAATCCCTAGCAAGGTGTCCCTACTCACTACAAGTATAACAACCCTACCATAAGCACCTCGATGAGAGAATTTGGCTAAACCTAACTGGCCACCACGACCTACATGCTCTGAATGCAAACCCCAGAAATTACCCTGACAGTGACGCCTCTTACCGCTACCTCTATATGTCTCGTGACACAACCCCTCAATAGCACAAGCATGATCGACAACCTGAAGAAAGGTAGTCCCAACTATAACCAAGTGCTCGGTCGCTATACAGAGTGGTGAAATTAACCCTTCAACAAAGCTTTGAACTCTGTCAAACTCTGTAGGCATAGTCCTAGCAGTACTCCCAACTATCTCATGAAATCTTGCCTCAAATTCCAATACCGACATACAAACATGCTAATGAACTAGAAGCTCAACCCTAGCTGAAGCACCACTCAAAGTATCGGGTACTGAAACACCCATCAGAGGACTCAGAGTCCTGGCCACGGTGTCCTGAAGAACTGGGATAGCCATGAATCCAATTGGAGGCTAGGCTGGTCGTACACCCCATATCTGATGCAGTAAACTCTCAATCTGAAGTCCTGACGCTGATGGAAGCACTGAAGCAACAGGCACAAAAACCTCAACACCACCCGCTGTTGAACTGGTCTTAGGCATCTGAGAAGAAATGAAACAACCAAAGTTTTGAAGTTAATAGAGCCAGGAACGCATGATAAGGAGCCAAGAAGATGAAACTTTTCCTGACAAGGCCCTGTAGCCTCCCGCAGATAGAATACATATGTCATTGTACTGATCTGCGAGACTATATATAGGCACTTGCTTTTGTACCACGACACCAGTGAACCTAGAGCTCTGATACCAACTTTCACGACCCAATTTCTCAGATGGCCCCTACAACCCCCCAGTAGACGATCCAATCCCCAGAGCCCAGAACTGTTAGTAATGGGCTACTACCTAACTAATACGCACAATAAGAAGAAATAAGCAAAAGTAGGAAGTAAAGATAAGACAAAGCGGAAGCAACAACCTGAAATATATACATAAGGAAATTACACCAACCCCAAGACTTGGTACCGACAGTACAAAAGCTTCTATTAGAATACAAGTGCTAAAAGTGACAAAAGATAAGTATAACTTTCTCAGAATATAAAAGAGTAACAGTACAAAAGATGAGATATAGTCAGGCACCGATCATCAGGCACTCACCCTAATCTTGAATATCCCCAAAAGTTGCACGAGTCTCCAACGCGACCAATGGTGAAAGCTTAACTAATATCTGCACTAAAAAGATGCAGAAGTGTAGTATGAGCACAAAGACAACGGTTACTCAGTAAGCATCATAGGCCGACCGAGGTCAGAGAGATAATATATATGCAATACATTGCAGGAAAGTAAGCAAAAATACAGGGATTCACCTAAATCTAGTTATAAAACCAAAAAGGGAACAAATCAAACCAACAAGAAGGAATAAATAACAGAATCAATCTAGGAAATCAACACTCCAAGTGAACTCAAACCAATGCAATG
This sequence comes from Jaltomata sinuosa, assembly GCA_003996215.1. Lineage (NCBI taxonomy): Eukaryota > Viridiplantae > Streptophyta > Magnoliopsida > Solanales > Solanaceae > Jaltomata > Jaltomata sinuosa. The sequence goes on from QJPP01001001.1 coordinate 55,365, forward strand.
CGATGCGATATGATGTGATGTATGAGTGCATGATGATATAAGCCCAAAAATACCTCATCATACTATGCATATATATATGAATAATATAAGCCCAGAAATACCTCATGGAACTATGCATATAAGAATAGGCACATAAGAGTGCATAATAGTATAATCCCGGATATACCTCATCGAACAATGCATTCAAAAATAGGCACGTAAGAGTGCAAAATAGTATAAGCCAGGAAATACCTCATCGGACTATGAATATGAAAATAGGCACGTAAGAGTGCATAACAGTATAAGCTCGAAAATACCTCATCGGACTATGCATATAAAAATAGGCACGTAGGAGTGCATAATAGTATAAGCTCAGAAATACCTCATCGGACTATGAATATAAAAATAGGCACGTAAGAGTGCATAATAGTATAAACCCGAAAATACCTCATCGGACTATGCATATGAAAATAGGTATAGTGGAGTGAAGATCTAGGAATACCCCTCAGACCGGCATAACAGTAGTGTTATCCCATTCCATTCAAAAACCACTGTTAAAAACCCAGTAAAAGTCCTTTAAAATTTAAAATCCATGAATATCAAAAAATTGTCAAGTTTCAAATCGAAAGCCTCAAAAACCTTTCCTTTCTGTGCCGCAGGTATATAAATGCAATATGAACATGCAATGTCCCAAAATAACAGAATATATCATACCACAAGGCAATTCAGGGAAAAACACCCTCCAACCAAGGAAATTGACCTCGGACTCCGTCCAAATCCAAGCAATGGCCTTGGGCCCATAATTTACACACCTACTAAAAGTCATAAATAACAAAATGATAACCATAACAACAACTACAGGCATCTACTCAACCTCTAAAACCTCCTAAAAGAATGTTATCGACTCTACGCTAGCCACAGTGATACTACAAGCTCTTAGAGTAAGGATGACAGTAATATTCCAAATCTAATATCCAAAAATGGATAATTTAATACAAGTCACGATATTTAAGCCTAATTCTACCTATAATACAACCTAACGTTCCAATAACATATAGATATATATAATCTAACTAACTCAATCTTGGAAGTAAATCGTAACATACCAGAATAGCCAAGCACGCGCGAACAATCCAATCCACAAGATCTGAGCCTATCTCTCCTAAGAAGTATCTTCAAGCTTCCCCACTATCAAAACATGGATCTATATGTCACAACGAGACCAACAATACCCATAATGCTAGAAACATAACCGGGTCACAATTGGGCTCGTGGGCCCCACAACTCGAAACCTAAAACGAAAAACACCAAAGTGTTCCTTACCATCCCGGAAGCACATGCTCAAAAATTGAGAGAAAATAGACAACAATTAGGGCTCAAAACAACCCCCTCAAGTCATGAATTAAGGATGAAATTTCAAGAATTAATTCCGGAAACTAATCAAAGAGACTTACCACCACGAGAAGATGAGCTAAGAAAGTGAGAACTTCGAATCCTTGATGATGCAAAGCTCAAAAGGGAAGATTTTACAAGGAATTGCAAGCTTTAAGAACCAACAACAATGGTGGGTTTAAAGAAAATAATAGAAGTAAAAGGTCGGGGAAGAAGACTTACCAAGTGACGAGGAACCACGGATTATCAAAGACAACGATTTTTGGAAGCTAGGAAATAATTTGGAGCAGTTTAGGATGTGTTTTATGTGACTTAGAGGTGTGGGAGTTGAGAAAAAGTGGCTGGAAATATGAAGGGCTCAGGTTAAATAGCTGTTGGGATTCACTCTTCACGAACGTGGCCAGCCCTCCGCAAACGCGAAGAACAAATATGGGGGGGCTGGAAAATGGCCTTCGCGAATGCGGCCAGCCCTCCGCGAACATGAAGAACAAAGATGTGGTGGGTGGAAATTGGCCTTCACGAGCGCACCCACCCCACGTGAACTCTAAGAGCACAAAGGGCCCATGACAGCAACCAGCTGTCAAGGTAGATTTTCCACACTTTGGGTCCCCGGGAATGCATCCGGGGTCCCGCGAACACAAATGAACTAAGCTATTCAACTAGAAACAGTGTTCTAGATCTAATAGAATCGACGAAAATCCAATCAGAGGTCTATTTAAAGAAAAGTGGGCCCCACGCCCAACATCAACTTTAGGCCAACTATTTCTAAAATGGAACCCAATGGCCAAAATCAAGTCTGAAAGCCTCGGGACCCGAACTTATGGTCCTTCTAGCCTAAACTTTTCATTCCGGAGCTAACATCGCTGATGGAATTTTCATCTGAAGTCTTATTTTTAGAATGTTGACCAAAGTCAACCCCAACCAGCCCAACTGGCCTGAAAACACAGAACGAGAGAGAATTTGAAGCTAAGAATCTCCCAGATCCCGACCAAAGTCCATGCTCTAGAGCTAACAGAACTGTCAGAATTCAATTTTGAGCACGTTTACCTAAAATGTTGATTGAAGTCAATGATTTTAAAAGCTAAAAGCTCTAAAACAAGGAATGGCCAAAAAAGCCATACAAATGGCCTTGTGTCACGACCCAATTTCTCGGTCATGATGGCACCTACAACCCCCGATAGGTGAACCAATCCTCGTAGCCCAGAACAGTTAGTAATGGGCTACTTATCTAGCAAATAAGAGAACAAGACGAAGAGAACAAATAAAAGGACTATAAATGTATACATATGCGGAAACTAAACCAAACCCCAAGACCTGGTATCATAGTATGGAGCCCAAACTACATACATGGAGTGCAAATAATCCAAAACAATATACACAGATGTCTCTGAATGGTAATAGAGTACATGAAGCAACAGATAAACTAAAGCTAAGCTCCGATCGCCAAGAGCTCACCCTCAGTCTGAAGTAGTCCCCAACAGATCTCCAAGCACGAATCACAGCGACCTAACGGCGATGGCCCACGCTAGGATCTGCACCCAAAGATGCAGGGGGTAGGGGTGAGCACCAAATGCGGAGCATAAGGTACCCAGTAGGTATCATAGGCCAACTGGGCACATATAAGATAAAAGCGTAGTAATAGACAGAATAGAAGCAAGCAGACACGGAAATCAATGAAAGGTACACAGGAACTAGCCCATAGGGAAATCAACAGAACCACATATGAGGCTAGTAAGCAGAATATACACACCATAGGCACAGGTGAAAGTAAGAAATAACGCACCTGGGATCCTTGCAACAACAGTGTATACAAAATAAGTTTACGAAATGGACGGTATACCGGTAACCTCAAGTGTAAGAAGAAAAGAGAAAGAGTAATGATAGACATGCTCAGAGACATGAATCAAACTCAACTAATCATATCAATCTCAAATCCAGAACTAACAGTCTAGCAGTAACCAATCTCATACTTATCCATAATAGAGAACAATTCTGTAAGTAAATAGCAAAAGTCTACCTACAGTCCCCCGGCCGCCCATACAACCGAGGGACACAAACAAGTGAAAACAAACCCTCCGGCATCCCATACTACCGGAGCGTACAATCAGCAAACAGCAAACAAGGGTGGAACCTCGAACCATGAATGATATGATGCATGAAGATCTCAAGTGCCATAGTATCTCTGTATGTACCTCCTCCGGCGCCGATCCGGCCCAGCAGGTAGTTTCCATGGAAGGACTCTGCCCGTATACCTCTACTCCACCGTATACCCCTCCACCGGCACACGCAGCCCGTAGCCCCTGGCCCGGATGGCAAGGTCCATGGAGGTCCCAGACCCCATACTAAAACTCAGTATCAGAACATGTCGTCCGGAAGCAAGTCCGGTATCAGGATAGAGACCCAGTCTCGAGTATGCAATGCCTAGACCCTGTCCAGGACTAAAGTAGTAGGAAAATGTCTCAAAAACCCCTCCAAGGGTGCCCGGGCGTAACCGGGTCTAAACAGTAAAAAGTCATCTCAGGTGCTCGGTCCGACCGAGGCTAAAAATCATCTCAAGTAACAAGAAAACTCAACTAGCACCCTGGCCCTGCCGAGTCTAGCGATAATCGTAAAACTGATGATTTTAAACATAATTTTACTTTCTTTTATCCAGAAATATCCACAAGTTAAATCAAACCATTTCCAAATTATTTCCATCAAACGGGCCCCCCGGGCCATGCAAGGTTTAGAAAATAGTGCCAGTAGGCCCGAAGCCAAAACCATAGTAAAACATGGATAAAACCTCTTTATATGCATGGAAACGGTATGATCACACACAATAGCTGCCCAGCAGCTCACAATCAACCTATCGACCCTGCACAGGCCCACAGCTGCTCAGCAAGCATAACCAGCCTAGAAGGATATTCTATGCCCGGGACTCGCGGACATTCCCAAAATCCCACCTTCTATGTTCCAGAGTCAACAAGGCCTCACAGGACCACAATGGTAAATAAAATATATTGGCAAATACTACAAGCAACGGAGGAACAAAAGTAGGCGGACATGAATAAAGCGGTCGAGGTCTGTGGTACCAACCTAATAAACCAACCCTAGGATGCCCATTAATACAATTTTATTCTATATATGCGGAGTCTAGGGAAAATAAACCGTAACCTACCTGTCGTCCGACGACAAGCTGCTGGAACGACGATGTCCAAGCTTGAACCACTCCGAAAAAATCCAAAACTAAATCAGAATCGGATTTGGGCTTGAATAACTTGACGTAGATAATTGATTTTCTTCCGAAGATCAAAATATAGCGCCACAACAACTTTTCTTTAACATATGCGTACATATGTTTGTATGAAGCATGTTTAACAGAAAGGAGACTATATCACTCACCATGCAAAAGTGAATGTTAAAATGGAAGAAACATATATATATCAAGTCTACTTTTAGCATTAAATGCTAGGATAGTTTTAAATAAAATAATATTATAAGTCATGTATTAGACACCTAGTAGCTAACAGTATGTTGGATGCTTTGCCTCACCTCCACGTGTTGTGGAGGTGGCAACATTTTAATTATTTCCACCCCGTTATGTATGTATTCGGGTATTGAATAAATTCGTGTTAAAATAAATATAATATTTTAAATATACCATAATTCATAGAAAATTATTTCAAACAAAACCTACTATATTATAATAATAATTTTCAACACAATTAAATTTACTATCTCCGTTAAAATATTATGGTGTATAAAAACCTTATAAAATAAATACATATACAATTATATCGTAACAAAATATTCTTCATAAACCTTTAAAATACTTTGAAAAGGCAATAATAATATAATTTTTACCAAATTCAACTTTTAAATAAAATATTTTCAAATACACGCGCGATGCTAATAAAATTCTTAAGCCTAGGTTCGTAATTCACCAACGCACGATTTTGATACTCAAGAATTCTCTCGGGATCCTCCCTTATGTTTTATCACTGTTTCGAAATGGAAATGGCGTTTTAAAACGTGACGTTGAGGCTTAAATCGAGTTTAACCCGACCCGGTTCGCGACCCGGTACGTAACCCGTTTTCTGCCAGACAGTCCGCGGTAAAACAGTCATAACGTTGTACTCCGAGATCAGTTGGACGTGAGTTTTTGTGCATAGGAAACTAGACTCGTAGACCTTCGATTTGGTATTTTGGGGGACTTATAACTCTTAATATATTGGGAGAAAAGCCCAGAGACATTTTACCCAAAGTTCAGAAAATTTGTTAAAGAACTTACGATAACTTTTGTCGATTTGCTTGACTTCAAAACTTATACGTGGAAACGACCGGAAGGGTCATTACACCTTGGCACTGAACTACCGGTCACAGCAAGCCATAAATGACTTGGGGCAGCTACAGGCAAGTTTTAATGGTACAAGAGAGTCGAAAATGTGTAAATGAATGGAAGGTTCATTACATGAACACTTTCCCTTGGGCATGCAAGTTCAGCTCAATCAACATTTTAAAAATATACAATGTTTTTTGTAAGAAATTCAAAAGTATCCAGTATTCCCAAAAATTCATTTTTGAAACCAAAAATAGTGTTATAAAAAAAGTTTTTCATGTGTCGTGCTGAAAACAACAAAAATACACGATCATTTGTTAATATTCACGTCAATGTCACTAACTAACCCAATCAAACCTTACATCTGGGAAACTAGGGTCGACAGACTCATGAAAGGTCACAATTCTTAAAAAATTACTAAGGAAAGTTAAACTAAGCATGAACTCCAAAGAGGATCTTGTCCAAGGCAAGTAACTAACCCATCTAGGAAACTACTATGCAAAATCGTAAAGGAACAAGGGTTAACAAAAGTAAGGATTCTAATCCTAATTCAAAGCTAAAGCACCTAAATCGGTTACAAGAATCATGATCACCTAAATATGATTTATCTAATCTGCATTGTCCCACAAAAAAAATTAGCAAAATACCATAAAATTACCTTAAAAGAGCTAAGTCTAAAAGTGGGTAAGTCGTAGCCTACCTAGAAGCCAAACATGCGTGCATGCACCCACTAGACTGGAGCTTTTCCTTTTTAGGAAGCCACTGACTACTGCCACACTATTAAAATAATGATATATGTATTAAAATATAAACAACGATACTCATATTGACAATTTATAGTTCGGCCTGAAAATCGGGTGAAAAATTACCTGTGGGACCTGCATGCAAATTTCAGAAATTAAACAACGGATTATATCCTTCGTGGGACAAGGATGACATGTAAACAAATTAAGCATGATCCAAATCAAATTCATGTCCCAAATCATCCCCAAGTCCAAGAGAAGAATAAAGATTAACAATGGAAGAATTTAACAGAATTAAGGTCGAAACTTACAATTTATAGCATGAGAACAATTATGGATTAGGTCCCAATAATCCAAGATTACATAGATGATCCCACACAAGTTTTGGTCTTTTAAGATCTTAGCTATGGTGAAAAATAATTTTGAAATGTTTTAAAAATTAAGGAGATACAAACTTATACTGCCAGGCATTTGGCCTTCACGGACACGAGGAGGCCACTGCATACGTGACCTCACGTATGCGGCCTGGCCCTCGCAAATGCGAAGAGAAAGGAAAGTCGAGTCCCAAAGCCCATTCATTATGGATGAAATGATGTCTCTATGTAGTCGACCCTCCAAATACGGCAACCCCCCCCCCCCGCATATGCCAAGGGTTGGGTTGGCTGCACCAGCTGGTTCAAAAAGTAGCAAATTTCACCAAGTTGAAAACTCTAGGATGGACCCTCGGGATTTATCCGGGATCTCGAGTATGCAAATGGACTATGCTACCCTATAAAAATAATATTTCAGTCTCAATAGAACTGATGAAATTCTCAACGAAGATCGTTTCGATTAAAAGTGGTCCCTACGCCCAAAAACAATTATTTTACCAAAAATAAACCAATAGCGCAAAATGAGTTCGGAAGCCTCGGGAACCAAACTAAATGTGCAACTAGCCTAAAGTCCACTCTCCGGAGCAAATGACAGTCACAAAATTCTCATGCAAGGTTGTTTACTCTATATGTTGACCAAAGTCAACTCTTTCAACTTTAAGACTTTCAAGACAAGGAAATAGGCTAAAACACCAATGAACTGTTTGAGAACTAAATTGTCTGTCCCGATAAGCTTAAATGACCCATAGCCATTATGGGAAATCTCAAACCACAACAAATGCACGAAAAAAGAGAAAATGATACAGAGGGTCATTACAACATCTACTAAATGGACTTTTGTCCTTGAAAGTTAGAAGAAGAGAAGTACCTAAAGACTCAAGAAGGTGAGGATGTTGGGCTCGCATATCATGCTCAGACTCCTATGTAGCCTCCTCGATGGGGCCATGTTTCCATTGTACCTTAACCACCAGAATCTCCCTAGGCCTCAATAATCTCACATTCTAAGCTAAAATAAATACTGGCTCCTCCCCAAGAGTCAAATAGTCATCTAAGTGAATTGATGACTATTGGGTTAGAAATGTCAAGTTGAACTAACTTATTGGCTAAGGACTGAATGTCCAACGCTAATGGTCGCTCTAAAACTGATGGGAAGGCCAGACTCACAATAATCACCACCTTCCGATTCAAGGCATCTTCTACCATATTTGACTTTCCTAGATAGTAAAGAATGAAAATATCATAGTCCTTCAACATCTCTAGCCACATGCGGGGTCCCAAATTAAGATCCTTCCGGCTCAGAATGAACTGTAGGCTATGATGATTGGTGAATATCTCATAATGAATGCCATAAAGGTAATGCCTTAATTTCCAAAGCGTGAAGACTACCACTGCAATGTCAAAGTCATGGATGGGGTAGTTGTGCTAGTGCACCTTTAACTGCCTAGAAGCATATGCAATTACCCAACTGCTACTTCATAACAGAACCCAAACTGATACCCAACATATCATAATAAGATGTAAACCCTTGGCCCTCAACTGGGAGAGTTAATATCAGAGTTGTAGTCAATAAGGCCTTGAGTTTACAAAATCTTGCCTCACACTCATCAGATCAGTAAAACAAGACATCCTTCCTAGTCAATCTAGTCAAAAGTGTTGCAATGGAAGAGAATCCCTCAACAAACTGTCTGTAGTAACCAGCTAACCTAACAAAACTGCAAACCTCAATAGGAGAAGTGGGCATAGCCCAATCACAAACTACCTTGATCTTTGTTGGATCTACCATAATCCCTTCTTTTGAAACCACCATGCCCTAAGAATGCTATTGACTCAAGCAAGAACTCACACTTTGAAAACTTGGCTTAAAGTCATTGATCCGTCAAAGTCTTGAGCATAATTCCAGAATATTGCTCATGCTCCTTCCTACTCCTCGAGTAGACAAGAATTTCATCAATGAAAATTATCACAAAGGAGTCCAAATGCATCCTGAACACGAGGTTTGTCAAGACCATGAATGCTACTGGGGCATTGGTAAACCCAAAAGATATCACCAGGAACTCATAATGGTCATAGCAAATCCCAATGCTGTCTTAGGGATATCTATCGCTCAAATCCTCAACAGATGGTAGCTAGATCTCAAGTTAATCTTAGAAAATATAGCTGCACCATAAAGCTAGTTGAATAGATCATCAATACACAACATTGAATACTTATTCTTTATAGTCACCTTGTTAAACTTTTGGTAATCGATGCACATGTACATAGTGCCATTCATTTTCTTCATAAATAAGACAGGCACACCCCAACGGGAAATACTTTGTCGGATGAATACCTTACCCAAAAGATCCTGAAATAAACCATGAAGCTCTTTTAACTCAATAGGAGCCATATGATAAGATGGAATATAAATTGTCCTGGTGCCTGACTCGACGTCAATAACAAAGTCTACATCACACTCAGGCAAGAAGCTAGGTAAGTCAGTAGGAAACAAATCCATAAACTCACGGACCACAAGGATAGAATCAAGCAAAGGTATATTGGCACTAACATCACGGACATAAGCAAGATAGGCCAAATATCCCTTTGACAACAAACTACTAGCCTGAATATAAGAAATGATCCTAGATAGCATTCGACTAACAGAACCATGCCACACAACTCGGGGTATGCTAGGCATGGATAAGGTAACGGTCTTAGAGAAGAAATATAAGATTTCACAATAAGGGGATAACCAATCCATTCTCAAGATAGCATCAAAATCTACCATATCAAGAACCACAAGATTTGCTTAAGTGTCATACTCCCAAACAGTCAGCACACAAAATTTATATACCCGATCTAGTACTAAAGAATCACCTAAGAGAGTAGCCACACATAATGGCACAGGCAAATGATCACTAGACAATCCTAATCAAGGAACAAAGTAGACAGAAATATACAAATAGGTAGAGCCTTGATCAAATATGATAGATGTTGGCTGATGGCAAACCAAAATCAAACCTATAATCACAGAATCTAAAGCCTCCATCTCTGGTCTACCTGGCACTACAAATAACTAACTGCACCCACCAATGTCCTGAGCACCTGCACAACCACTGGACCTACCTAGCTGAGCAACCCAACGAGCACCTCTACTCCTTGAGCTCTACCTCTGGCCGGTGGCACCATTTCTCTAGTAGGCTAGGCAGCTGTTAAAGGCTCAGCCATCCCCCGATGGGATAATTTTTTGCAAAGTGACCTGATTCCCCACAATCATAACAACCCTGAGAAGCTCTACCATGATGTATAGAACCCGCCAAACTAGAATGACGACCAAGATTTGAAGACCTAGAATGTGAAACCCTCGAATACTGAGCAAAGCTCTGACCACTGTACCAAGGTTTGCTTCTACTACCAGACAACTGAAGTGAGGCCTGAATGATCCTAGTAGGCTAAAAGTACCACTTTTGCTAACCCTTGCCGTGGAACCCTCTACTTTGGTACTCGAAAATGCTGAATCTGCCTTGATGGCATAGTTTCTTATAACTACCCCTATGGGCTTCATGACATATACTCCTAATGATGTAGTAATAGTCAATAACCTCAAAAAACGACTGGCCCAAAGTTACCATGCTCTCTATAGAAAAGTTAATTTGAAGCCTCAATCCTCTTAGAAAGCAATGCACTCTCTCATTCTCGGTAACAGTATCATAGTGCCATTCCTAGATAACTTATGAAATCTCGATTCATACTCTGCCACCTACATAGAACCCTACTCCAACCACAAAAGAGCATCCTTGAGTCTCTCATTCTCACTGCGAGGCATGTACTTTCCTAAGAAAGCCTCAGAGAACTATTCCCAAATCATAGAAGGGTACCCAGATGATGTGCTCTCTAAAAAGGCCCTCCACCAGTGCCTCCTTGAACCATCAAGCTGAAAAGAGGTGTAGCCTGCCCTATGAGAGTCCATTAGATTGAGGTTATGCAACCTCTCCCGCCAACTGGTAAGAAATTTATGTGCATCCTCACCTAGGTGCCAAAAAACATCAGTGGAGAAAATCTAAGAAGCCAACCCAGTATCTTCTGATGCTCAGAAGTCATAAATAGTCAGCCTGTCATCAACAGATCAAAAAACTTAACTAGTGGTACCTCAATATGGAGAGGCATAGTAAAAGGCTGAGCTCCAGTCCATTGAACACCCTCTACTGGTCCCTGAGATAGTCTGGGGTATGACTCCCAAGGAACTAAACAATTGAGCTATAGCATCCTTTAGTGCTGGTGAAGTTATTAGTTTCTGTAGGGGCTGGGATAGGCCAGTCCATACCCTACTGATTGTTTAGGTAGAGGATCCTCTAGTACTAGCTATGGAGCAATCTCAGGCTCCGGATCATATACAGGCTTTGGTGATAGCTCTCTGGCTAGCCCCGAGATGGTGTTGTAGCTCGTGCCTAACCTCAACCTCAGGTCAACCTCTACCTCTGCCCCTATCTAGGGCCCTAGTTACTAGTGTGAGGGCCTCGCCCTTGGTGGATGTAGCCCTCGTCCTAACCATCTGATAAAGAATGAAGCAAAAAACATTTAGAAGTTGATATTAGTCAATAATGCATGATTGAGAATCAAAAACTGGGATCTCCCTAAGAATTCCCTGTAGCCTCCTAAAGATAGGATACAGACTTCAATGCAGTGATCTGCGAGACTTTACTAGACACTTGCACTTTTACCAATGACACTAGTGAACCTAGGCTCTAATATGAAACTGTCATAACCCTATTCTCAGGTTATGATTACACCTACTATAACCCATTAGTAGGTAAGCCAACCCTTAGACTAAAATGATCTATGAATCTCCAACTCAGCACAAGGATAGTTTCAACAGGGATAACTCTTGCTAGGATCTATATCAAGAATAAGATACAAAAGTGTAGCATGAGTACCAAAATATGTGGTACCCAGTAGGCATCATAGGCTGACTAAGCTCAAATATGATAAAAGTATAGCAAAATGGGAATATACAAAAGGGAAAGAAAGAGCAAGTCAGAGTAAGGATACATGTCATATCTAGACATCATAGAGGATGAAAGTAATCACTCAGTAAGGTGTAAAGGAAAATAAAGCAAAGTAAAGTATCTATCTAAAACCTAGCCGAACCCCCATAAGCTCGAAAGGAACAAACTATCAAAGAAAATGCTAACCCAAAACTCATAAGCCTTGAAGGTACATACAATAATCAATAGACCCATTCGAACCCCCATAATCCCAAAGGATACACAGATCAAGCTGTACTAGCAGGAAATAAACCTCATAGGGAAATGCATGTGGAAAAGTGCCATGATATGAAGTATGACATGAGTGAAGTGTCTAATAGTACCGTATACTCCTCCTCCAGCCATAGTTTGCAAAGGCAGGACCAATGGGGGACTTGCACATTCGTATACCAATTCAAAACCATATCTTAATGAGCATGCCATGATGAGTATTAGTAAAACCACCTAGCACACGTGTCTCCTCGGTCATACAAGTTTAAAAATACCAGTAAAACAACTCGGATTACTTTCCCTTGGGCATGCATGTTCAGCTCAATCAACATTTCAAAAATATGCCATGTTTTTTGTAAGAAAGCAAAAAGTAACCAGTATTCCCAAAAAATCATTTTTGAAACCAAAAATAGTGTTTTAAACCAAGTTTTTCATGTGCCATGCTAAAAAGAAATAACAATACATGATCATAGATAAATATTCATGTCAATGTCACTAACAAGCACAATCAAACCGCACAGCTGGAAATTAAGGTCTACCGACTCATTAAAGGTTACAATTCTAAAGAAAGTACTAAGAAAAGTTAAACTAAGCATGAACTCCCAAGAGGACCCCATCCAAGGTAATTAACTAACCAATCTAGGCTAAGGCCAGCAACTATCCTAATCCAAGATAAGGCAAGCCACTATCAAAATCTAATATAAGGCAAACAACAAGCTAAAAAAAGCTAAGGATAAGGCAAATTTATAAGAAGCCCAGCCAATCCAACAATCATGGCCTTAGGCCCACAATTACTCCATAACAAAAAATAAATACCAACGAGAATGATAACATATAAATGAATAACACCTACCTATCCTACCATAAAATCTATCAGTAACTCAATACTAAGGATTGCTAACACAACTATCCCCACGACACAAGCAAACAAGCTAAACTAAGACAGGAAGGATTCTAATCTTAAATGTACCACCCCGGCTATACAAAACCATAAAGGACCTAAACTAAGAATTCCAACCCCAATTATAAATTAAAGTACCTAAATTGGCTACAAGAATCATGATCACCTAAAAATCATTTACCCAATCTAAAATGTCCCACCAATAATTATCAAAACACCACACAATTACATTAAATAAGCTAAGTTTAAAAGAATGTAATCAATAGCCTACCTGAAAGCCAAACATGCGCGTGCGCACCCACTAGACCAGAGCTTTTCCTTTTTGAGAAGCCACCAATTGTTGTCACGCTATCAAAATAATGATCTACACATTCAAATATAAAAAATAATATCCATATTGTGAGTTTTTAGTTTGGGCTGGAAATTGGGTGAAAAAACATCTCTGGGACCCGCATGTGAATTTCAAAAATTAAATTGGGAATTATGTCCCTCGTGAAACAAGAATGACATGCTCAAAAATTGAGAATAATCCAAACCAAATTCGTGTCCCAAATCAGCCCCAAGTCCAAGAGAAAAATAAGGATTAACAATGGAAGAATTTAACAGAACTAAGGTCAGAACTTATAATTGATAGATGGGAGAATGACTCCAGATGAGGACCTAACAATCCCAAGGTTATACTGATGATCCCACACAAGTTTTGGACTTTCACGTTTTCAGCTATGGTGAAAAATCATTTTTAAATGTCTTAAAAATGATGGTGATATGAACTTATACTACGTGGCATTAGTTTTCCGGTGACGCGGGGAGGCCACCACGTATGCGACCTCCTGTAGGCAGCCTGGCCCTCGCAAATTCAAAGTGAAAGGGAAGTGGGGGCCTGGAGCGGCTAACCTCCTACGTATACAATCGGTTGGATTGGCTACACCAGCTAATTCAATAACCAACAAATTTCACCAAGTCGAAAACTCTCGGATGGACCATGAAGATTCATCTAGGATACTGAGCGCACAAACAAACTATGCTACCCTACAAAAAATAATATTTCAAACTCAATAGATTTATGAAATTTCTAATGAAGATCATTTCGATAAAAAGTGGGCCCCATGCCCAAAAAACATCATTTTACTAAAAATAACCCAATAGCCCAAAATGAGTCCGGAAGCCTTGTGACCCAAACCAAAGGTCCCACCAGCCCAAAGTCTACACTCCGGAGCTAACCATGCTGACATAATTCTCATCTGATCTGGTTTACTCCAAATATTGACCAAAGTCAACTCTTTCAACTTTAAGAGTTTCAAAATAGGAAAATGGTCTTCAAACACAAATGAACATCCCGATAACCAAACCATCAATCCCAAAATGTCATAAATGAGCCGTAGGTGTTGTGAGAAAGCTCAAAACACAAAAAAATGCATAAAAATAGAGAAAATGACCTAGAGGGTCATTACATTTTGTTAGTTTATGACAAATTATATGCTATGGTTCAGTTTGTTCTCTTTCGTGTTAGTTAGCAATTTGCATGAACATCATTTTCGTTTTTAGGTTATTGATAATAAGAGACTAAACATTATTTTCCAGAGGATGACCAATAAATTAAAATACTTGAGAGTGAGTTATCATGTTCCTCTTTAAGTACACTTTTTATCTTAAAAATGCATTATTTTTTAAAAAATTGTGTACTTAATATAACGTGCACACAATAATTTTATATTTTTTGTGATGACCCTTTTGGTCATCTTTGCATTTACGCATTCATCGTACTGTTAGAGCTTTCCCGTAGTGGCCCCAAGTCATTTATGGCTTGCTGGGATAGGTAGTTTGGTGCCCTGGTTATTTGTTTGGTTTTTTTGGCCGTTTGCCTATTTTAGAGTTTAACTTAGAATATCGTTGACTTTAGTCAACATTCTTAGCTAACATGCTCATAATTGAATTTTGACAGTTTTGTTAGCTCCGTAGCACTGAGTTTGGTCTAGTTGGACCTTCAGTTGAGGCCTGAGAACTTCTGGTGTGGGTTTGTGTTGTTTTCTCTATTTTCATGCCATTTATAGTTGAAAGTGTAACTTTGGGTGGATTTCGATGATTGGAGTGTTGGATTCAAAAATTGACAATTCCATCAGATCTGGAATGATGAATTTGGGTTGGGAAGGTGGTTGGTTTGGGCTCCGAGTGAGCCGAACTCATTTCGAGCCTTTGGGTTCTTATTCATTAGTGTTGACTTGGGCCAAAATTTCTCCAAAACAACCTCATATGGAAGTTTCATTGATTCCGTTAAGTCCAAAATGTCATTTCCACTCTATTAGCATTATTGGTTTTTGAGTATTGGTTTCTGATTGTCCCTAGAATGCCCCATGGAGTTTCTGACCCTTCTGGTCATCTTTGCATCTACGCATTCATTGTACTATTAGAGATTTCCTGTAGTGGCCCTAAGTCATTTACGGCTTGCTGGGACCGGTAGTTCGGTGCCCTGGTCATTCGTTTGGTTGTTTTGGCCATTTGCCAGTTTTAGAGCTTTAACTTAGAATATTGTTGACTTTAGTCAACATTCTTAGCTACCATGCTCATAATTGAATTCTGACAGTTTTGTTAGCTTCGTAGCATTGAGTTTGGTCTAGTTGGACCTTCAGTTGAGGCATGAGAACTTCTGGTGCGGGTTTTGTGTTTTTTCTCTATTTTCATGTCATTTGGAGTTGAAGGTGTACCTTTTGGTGGCTTTCAATGATCGGAGTGTTAGATTTGAAATATGACAATTCCATCATCTCCGAAATGATGAGTTTGGGTTGGGAAGGTGGTTGGTGAGCCATACTCATTTTGAGTCTTTGGGTTCTTATTTGTTAGTGTTGACTTGGGTTAACATTTCTCCAAAATGACCTCGTATAGAAGTTTCATCAATTCTGTTGAGTCTGGAAAGTCGTTTCCACTCTATTAGCATTATTGGTTTTTGAGTATTGGTTTCCGATTCTGCCTGGAATACCCCGTGGAGTTTTCAAAAAGTTGTAGATTTTTAGTGCAGGCCAGGCCTTCAGCGCAATCGCACCAAGACTAACACAATTGCTCCTCAGCGCATGGCGTCCTTCAAGCGTGATGGCACCTTGGAGCCTGGCTCCTTTGTGCGCGATGGTGCTTGTTTAGCGGCAATGACGCTGACCAACGACTAACAGCTATTTAAGTCTTCTTCTTCATTTTTCCAGCCCTTTTCTCTCAACTTTCTCACTCTAAAACACAAGTTTCTCTCCACCAGATTGCTCCATATCAGTCTTACCTTTGGGGAAATCAATTGTTATTTGATAATTCGTGATCCTTCGATTCTTGGTAAGTCATCTTCTTCAACTTGGTTTCCTTTGTTTTCCTCGAAAATCCACCATTGTTGCTCATACCCAAAGCTTTGAATTTGTTGTAGTGGCTTCCTTCTAGATCTTGCATGATCGTGGGTGTGAAGGATTCTCCATCTTGTCTTAAATTCTATCATTTTGGTAAGTAATCCTTGCCTTATTTCCGTTGTTTAATCTTAAAATTCCATCTTTAAACCCCAACTTGAGCGGGCTGTTTTGGTGCCCTTCTCTTGGCCAATTGTGCTCAATTTTGGAGCATAATTTATTTGCATCGTTGTGGTCATCGTGCTTCTTTTCATTTTTGATTTTAGGTTGTGGGCTTCGCGGGCCCGCTTTTGACCTGAATTTTAACCCAACTACAAGTGTAGCGATATGGGTATCGTTAGACTCTTTTAACGTATTATTTATGTTTGTGATAGTTTGATTATCATTTGGGATCTCTCCAAGCAATTCGGGCTTGGACATGTTGTTCGGGCAGCTTGTTGTCGGACGATATGTAGGTTACGATCTAAACTCTCTAGACTTAACATATATCGTATAAAATTGTACTAGCTGGCATCCTTGGGTTGGGTTATTAGGTTGGTACCACAGACTTTTACTGCTTTTCCATGATTCGCTTTGTTTCTTTCCTCTGTTGTGTGTAGTATTCTTCGTAGTTAGTAGTATCACCCTTACGATCCTGTATGGCCTTGTTTGACGCTGGACAATAGATGGTGGGTTATTCGGGGGTGCCTTTTAGTCCCAGGCATCGTTATCGTGATATTATGCTGGCTATCTGTGTTGTAGAGCGATCAGAGCCTGTGTAGGGCCGATAGGTTATTTGTGTGATGGAGGCCACTATTGTGATTGTGTATGCCATTCACCATGCATATAGATAGAGGGGATTTCTTCTTGATTTTTACTATGGTTTTGGCTTCGAACCTATTGGGACTGATTTTCTAAATCTTTCATGGACGGTGGGGCCCATTTTTGGTAAAAATGATCTAAAAGGGGTTTGGTAACGTTTTGATGGGTATTCTTGGGGTAAGGGAGTTTTAAAGGATATCTTCTCACTAGCTCCACATTTACTGTACTCGATGGGGTTGAGTGCTACACTTATTTACTACAGCTTCCGGGTTGATGCTAGACTATGTGGGGCCGTGTGGTAGAACTATTGGACTTACTATTTTAGACTTGGATACCCTCCAGGAAGCTTTATTTAGGGATTGATTTGAGATTTCGGGGCATCTAGTGTGTTGGTCGGGGGCCTCCATGGACCTTGCAATTCTGGACCAGAGGCTTCGAGTTGCGGGTGCCGGAGGGGGGGTATACTAGTGTGACCTTCCATGGATCCTATCTTCTAGGCCTTATAGGTCATCGGAAGCAGGTAACATACGGTACTACTATCACTCTTGACTTAGCATGGCATCATATCATTCATGTGTGTGAGGTACCACCCTTGTTTGCTGTTTGTTGATTGTACGCTCCGATAGTATGTGATGCTGGAGGGTTTTGTTTTCACTTGTTTGCATTCCCCGATTGTATGGGAGGCCGGAGGATTGTAGGTAGACTCTTGTTACTTTATCATGATACTATCCCCTGTCTCGGTTATGATTTTGAGATATTATACTTCAACGTTGTTAGTTTGGGTTTCGAGATTGATATGATTAGTTTGGTTATTGATTCCTGTTTTCCGAGCATGTCCATCTTTGCTCTTCTCTCCCATTCCTTATACTTGAGGTTACCGGTATACCGTCCACTTCATAAACTTTTTATGTATATACTATTATTGCAAGGATCCCAGGTGCGTTATTTCTTGCTTACACCTGTGCCTGTTGTGTATATATTCTACATGCTAGCCTTGTATGTTGTTCTATTGACTTCCCTCTGCGCTAGTTCCTGTGTACTTTTCATTGATTTCTGTGACTACTTGCTTTTATTCTGTCTGTTACTAAGCTTTTATCTTATATGTGCCAAGTCGGCCTATGATACCTACTGGATACCTTATGCTTCACATTTGGTGCTCATATTACACTCTACATCTTCTGGTGCAGATCCTAGTGTGGGCCATCGCCAGTAGCTCGTGGAGACTCGTGCGAGGAGCTGCTTTTGGTAATAGTCTGGACTGAGGGTGAGCTCTTTGCGACCAGAGCTTAGCTTTTAGTTATCTTTTGATTATGTACTCTATTTCTACTCGGAGGCAGCTTTGTATATATTGTTTTGGACCCTTATACTCTTTATTTAGATCCGGCTCGTATACGCTATGATATCAAGTTTTGGGTTTGGTTTAGCTTTCGCATTGTATATATTACTCCTGTTATGTATTTTCTTTATCTTGTTCCCTTGCTTTCGCTTATTAAACTGTTTTCCCATTTTGTTTGCTAGATAGTAGCCCATTACTGACCGTTCCAGGCTATGGGGATTGGTTCGCCTACTGGAGGGTTGTAGGTGCCATCATTATTGAGAAATCGGGTCGTGACATTTTTATATATAGTTATTAATAATTCACGAGACACACACATGCAACATACGTACACTGAACTAGTTATATTAAAAGCATGAACGTCCTTAGAAATATTGACTGAATTTTGGTCCTTCATTAAAAGACTCTACAATACACAAAACTTTATTTACAATTTCCCTAAAATAATTGTCATTTATATATCATCCTAATATTTAGGACTTTGAAATTAATGAAAGTTATAGATATTAAATCTTTACTTATTTGTAATATGTAAGAATTCCTAATATGTAGTATTTTAAAATTGACTCAAATTTTAATTCTTAAATCTTTCCTTATTTGAACTATATTAAAAATCCTAACACTTAAAGACTTCAAAATTAATATTTTTACCTTATATAAGTCTTACTTATATCACATTCAACAAAATAATATAAATAAATAAAGGAATTAAAAATATTAATGAAATTCACATTTTTTTCATAATTTGGTTTACATAGAAAGTCCCAATTTATGTAATTATAACATTGACAAATTGGAAATCACTAATGTCGAGTGGTAAAAACACTACTACGGATTGAAATGGGTTGTATGTTGTAACACCTCGCATCTCGAGACATGTTAAGTTACACCATATGCATATTAGTGCTTAAAAATTAAGTTACTTGACACGTAGATTGATTAGAAACCAAACCAAAAAAGTTCCAGGAATTAAACAAAAATTCTAGGCAAGTACAGGCCTAGACGCCGCATTGGCCGATGCATTGGCAAATCAACACTATGGTTAATGCACCGCACATGTCACCAAACTTTAGAGGATGAAAAATCGATCCTCCCAATGTTATGGAGTCTGCGGTGCACTGCCCTGCCCACCCTATGGGCAGTGTATCATGTTGAAGCTTGTCCTGATAGAAATTTTTTCTAATTCATTTTATTAAGGGTGTTTTCATCCTACTCCTTTTATGAAATTAGTACCCACAACTTGAAAACCTCCCAAGACGCAGAAACACTTAGAATATTCATCTTACAACTTTCTCTCCTCTCTCAAAACATCAAGGGTTTCAAGAACTCCTCTACAAAGCTCTAGGGAAGGAAATCTAGCAGTTTGTGCCAAAGTTCTTCAGTCTCTTAGGTATGTAAGACTATTCTTCAGTGTGGGAACACTGTTCTTCCCCATAAACATATTTTTATTTTTTGTTTTTTTCATAAATTAAGCTAGGGTTTTCAAGATGAATCCTAGAATCATTGTTTCTCTATCTTTTATGATACCTCTTGAATCCTCCATGAAATAAGTAGAAATCTCATAAATTGAACTTAAATCTTGGTTGTATATCTTAGTTCATGATTCGTGAAGTCTATTTTGAGTGTTATGAAATCGATAACATATTTTACAGAAGCTATCACATGATTTTTGTGAAAACTATGTTTCGATTGTGAAAGCCTACTTCATGAAAGTTTATAAATCACTCTCATGCATATTGATATGTTTTGAAAAGAAAGAATGACTTCTTATCTTAAAATCTCATTTTAGCATGAAATAAATGAATTGAGCTTTTTGTTTGGGGTGTTTCTAATAACTGGCATACATACGTGAGCTCATGATGTCCAATCTCTAGCCCTATTGGGGAAGCTGTCATATGCCTTGCCAGGGAATAGAACCTAATTGAACTGTGAATCCATACTGAGCCCTTACCATGGCCATAAAGAGGAGTCACTCGCTACCAATGGAACAATCTTATCCTTCATTTGCTATATAGTTTCAGGGCATATGTTATATGAACCAATATCCCTCTCAGTTAACATAATCCTCCCAAAATATATGCTCATAATATAACCTTTTAAGGGTAAACCTAAATCATTCTGGTGATCCTCGGCTCAAAATCATATTGTTGATGAGACTGTACTCCCATCTATCTGACAACATACTACTGGTGAGCCTTGGCTCAATTTTATCTCAAAATACTGCTATTGAGCCTTCACTCTAAATATTTTATGAAACATGCTAAATTGAGCTTTATCAGTTATTCATCTTTTTTGGTCGATCTAACAAAAATGAATTTGGTCGAGGCCACAAGTTTATAAAAGTTTTTATAATGCATTGCATCAACTATTTAGTTCCAAGTTTCAGTTATTTCGTTGATAAATTTTAGACATTCTGTTTATACTATTAATTCAATATTATAGTGGCATTATTGATTCAAATAATCAGAATGGATTATTTATCAATATTTAATTATTTCATGATCTATATGTATATCATACTCGTGTTAAGTTATTCTGCTTTAACAGTTATTAGTATTGTTTCAATTCAGCTTTATTACATAAAATACATTATATGTACTTACGCCTTTTGGCGTTGAATCATTTTATGATGCATATTCAAGTACTCAGATCCATCATCAGACGCTTCATTAGATTCACCTCCTCAGCTTCTTGGTGAGTCCTCCTCTCATTCTTAGGACTTAGTTACGTCTAGCTCAGTAGTTCAGTTGTTCATTTGTTAGAATAAAAGGTAGACCAGGGGCCTTGTCCTGGTAGAAATTATTCAGTTCAGTTATGTCAATAGAGGCTTCATTAGATTGCTAGTATTTTCACGACCCAAAAACACAAGTTGTGATGGCACCTCTGTTCCCCACCGATAGGTAAGCCAACCTAATAATCTAACCAATCAAATTTAATTAATCAAGCGAAAAGTAAGAGATAACCAAAGTTCACAAATACTAAGTCTTTCAAAATTTAAAATATTGAAAATAACTGAAAAATCACACAAAATTGGTGTTATAATTAGAAGAGCTTCTATAATACAATGCAAGTCTTAAATTGGAAGGACAAGTAAGTCTCATTTGTTTGCACTTAATGGAGGTGTGCATATGAATGGTTCATACATTAGGACATTAAGTGCATTTATTTTTATTAAGATTTAAGCACATAATTGGTCTTCATGGGTCTTAATCATTAAGATCTAGAACAAAGTTTTAATATCATTAAGAGGTATTCTTGTATGAATAATACTCACCACCACTCTATCAGTAATCACCACTCACTACCACTTACCACCTTTTTCATCACAACCACCACCACCATTGTCAAGCACCATTACCGTCGTCAATCACCATCATGACTATTAGCCACTACCACACCTACTACCTCCATCATTATAATTATATCTATTCTCACCACCATCATCGCTACCTCCACCACCGCAGTGGTCAATCCCAAATACTAACCAACTCCACTGTCACAACTAACATAGCCAGTAACTACTACCAACACACCTTTAACCACCATACATTCTTCATCCACCACAACCACCATTGTACCGTCAGCACCACCTCAACCATTATCATCTACTACTACCAATATGGTGAATCCCGACTACCAACGACCTCCAACATCACAACTAGAATTGCCGCCAACTACCACACGTTCTTTAGTCACCACTATCAACACTGCCAACTGCTAACCTTAACCAACTTCCCCATTATAAAATCACTACCATCATAACAGTAACTAAAACACCAATAACCTCTACCATCACAATTATCACCGTCAATATTACTAGCCACAAACACAAATCATT
This sequence comes from Jaltomata sinuosa, assembly GCA_003996215.1. Taxonomy (NCBI): domain Eukaryota; kingdom Viridiplantae; phylum Streptophyta; class Magnoliopsida; order Solanales; family Solanaceae; genus Jaltomata; species Jaltomata sinuosa. Next base: position 77,652 of record QJPP01001001.1, read on the forward strand.
ACCACCATCACCATTACAAACCATCTCCATCACCACTAGCAAACATAAATATTTTATTTTTTAATCAAATAATATGTCACGACCCAATTTATCAGGTCATGATGGCACCTACAACCCCCTAGTAGGATAACCAATCCCCATAGACAAAAAACGTTAGTAATGGGCTACTACCTAACAAATACGCACAACAAGCAGAAATAAGCGGAAGCTAAATGTAAAGATAAGACACGCGGAAGCAACAACCAAAAATATAAATACAAAGATACTACAGCAACCCCATGACTTGATATCGATAGTACAACAACTTCTAATGGAATACAAGTGCCAGAAGTAACAAAATACAATATACATCTATCTCCGAGAAAACAAGGAGTAACAGTACAAAAGATGAGATGAAGACAAGCCCCGATCGGCAGGCGCTCACCCTAGACTCGATGTCCAAAAGCTGCATGAGTCTCCAACGCGATCAATGGAAAAAGCTCAACTAATATCTACACAAAAAAGTGCAGAAGTGTAGTATGAGCACCAAAACAACGGGTACTCAGTAGGTATCATCAGCCGACTGAGCGCATATAAGATATAAAAATAGTAAGTACTAAATAGAAAGAAAACGTCACCGAAAACAATGAAGGATGCACAAGGAGATAGCACAGAAAATAGACAACCAAGAGTAATAACAAACAATGCTAGCACAGAAAACAAATATACGCAGAACACAAGTGTAAGAAAGAAGAACGCACCTGGAATCCTTGCAGCAATAGTATATAAAAAGAGAATTTAAAGAGATGGGCGGTATACCAGTAACCTCAAAATAAAAAGAAGGAAGAAAGCAATTTCACATACTCAAGTAGGGATCAATATACTAAAGGAAAACATATTACAAATCCAACTTCAAAGATAATATAAACAGAGATCAACCATACAAATATCTACCTATTATGGAACCGCTAAACCATAATAACAGAGATATACTACTCAAATCCTCACACTCTGGTTAGAAGGCCACACAAAAATGCCCCAATAAGATAGGACTCCCTAGCCCTCTTAATAATCAAAATCCTCCAACTGGAGCCTCAACAGGCTAAAAACTGCTAATCCACCAGAACAGTAAGCCATGATAAGCTCTAAATAAGGACAGGAGTAAATATAATCTACCTACAGTACCAACGGCTGCACATACAACCGAGGAACATAATCAAGTGAAAACAAACCCCCCGACATCCCATACTACCGGAGCGTAATATCAACAAACATCAAACAAGGGTGGAATTCGAGTGAAATATGCATGATGATGATAATGATGGAACCGATAATAGTAACTCTGTATGCACCTCTTCTTGGTACTTCGGTAGGAGGACCTATGATGGGACATGCCCATGATTCCTTATCCTACACCATATACCCCTCCTCTGGCACACTCGACTCCTAGACAGGCCCCGGAACGTAGGGCCGCCCATGGAGGTCCCTGGCCACATACAGTAACGATTTCCAAATATCTAACATGTCATTCGGAAATAAGTTTGGGTTCAAGCCAGTGGCTAAATCTTGAATATACATGCCCGGGATTGAACCGGGTCTAAAATAGTAGTAGTGATCTCAAAAGATCCTCTCAAAGGATGCACGAGGTATATCCGGGTCTAAATTAGTGATAAAAGCCTCAGTAACCCTCTCAAAGGGTGCCAGAGCGTAGCCGGGTCTAAATCAGTATTAAAATCAAGTCTGGTGCTCTGCCCGGCAGAGACTAGTATCAGTAATAATGCCAGTGTGAAATCATCCAAAATCCCCTTTTTTATCATCAAATATACCAAAAGTGGGACACCGTGGCCGTGCAAGTTTAGGAAAAACTGACTATAGTGCCTCGCAGCCAAAACTGAAGTAAAACATGCTGGGGAAAACCTTTTTCATGGATGATATGCTCGCACACAAATATAAACTAGCCCAACGGCTCACAAACATTTCCTATTAGCCCTGCACAGGCCCAACAACTACTCAGTAGATATAACCAGCCTAAAAGGATATCTCTATGTCTGAGACATAGCAGATATTCCCAAATAACCCACCATCTACGTTCCAGAGTCAATACATGGCCACGCAGGACCACAAGGGTAATATACTATACTACGCAAATACTACAAACAATGTATGAAATAAGTGGATAGAGAAGGCGGACAAGGTCTGGCATACCAACCTATAACAACCCACCCAAGGATACTAATTAATGCTGTTATAGCCTATATACGCATAGTGTATGTAGGGAAATCCATAACCTACTTGTCGTCCGACGAATAGCTGCGGGGATGGTGTTTTCCAAGCTAGAAATGCTTCTGAATCCAGTGAGTTTTAGGCTTTTTCTGCAACTGTAGGTCACCACGGGCAGCGCTACAGGAGTCGTAGCTCAGACAGCCCGTGGAGTGCCCCGTGCGAACCAAATAGTTGGACTATGCTAGCTTCCTCAGCCTGAAGAGCAGTCACAATGGGCATCACAGGTGCGATGGCCCATGGGAACCTGCCGTTGGGATCCCCCAGCCGCTCTCCCCCATCACCCAGTTCCCTCGATGGGTTAAGTGAAGAAGTATAGATTTAGTTGGTTGTTGACCAACGAAAACCATGGGTGAAAAAAAGAATTCATGGGTGTAATGGGTACGACGACTCGTGGGAGCAAGCCCTCAGAATGATCCAGTGCTCTTTCCCCTGTCTGCCTTTCCCTCGACGGGCAACCCCACGGGGGTCGCATGCGCGACGAGCCGTGGGAGCTCATTGTCGGAATGGTCCAACAGAGCCCAACCAAGTTACCCTTTCCCGACGCCTTGACCGACACTCTGTCCTGGGCGCGACGCCCGTCGAGTAGCCAGTGAGGCAACCCCTCTTTCCTGAAGTTTCTTATTTATGTCCCAGGGGAAATTTAGTCATTACCCACCCTTTTAACTCCAAAATGATGTCGTTTTGACTATTTCAAGTAGGGTTTTTATCCTCATTAGCCTAAGTTCCTTCTCATTACTTCATTCTTCACCCTAAAAGGGAAGGGTTCTTCTGCAAGCTCCAAGTCTAAAGCTCCAAGTTCAAGCCTCCTAAGTCTTTTCAATTCAAGTGGGTTATCTTCAATAAAGGTATGTGGGTAATCAACAATGGGTTCCTTTCACCCTTGTTCCCAAAACCCCTAATTCAAATTTGGTTTCATAAATCTTTAAATGAGGGTTCTTACCCAATTCTTATATGTTTTGTTAAATATTGGATCCTCATGATTTGATTAAGAAATTACTACTAAATTGCATGATTTTGCATGGGTTTCTACATGTTAACTCTTATTTCATGAATTGAAGTTTAACCATGGAAATTTCTACATGCATGAAATTTATTTAAGCAAACTGGATTTTGGTAGCATGTTCCTTATGGATTTTCAAGCATGTGCGTGCCTAGTTCCTACGTTCTATGAAAGTGTATGTTTTATGGAATTGAAATAGAGCCATATAAGTAGTGCCTCCAGATCATGAGAGCGAAGACTACCGCCGCAAACTGTAAGTCATAAGTGGGGTAGTTGAGCTCATTAACCTTCAGCTATCTCGATACATATGCTATCACTCGACCTTGCTGTAAAAACATACAACACAGGCTAACCCCTGAAGCATCACAATAAATAGAGAAACTCTGACCCTCAACTGGCAAAGTCAAAACTGGAGCTGAAGTTAATAAAGCCTTAAGCCTCTGGAAGCTATCCTCGCACTGGTCCGACCACTCAAATGGAACATCCTTCCTAGTCAACATAGTCAAAGGTGCTGCTATGGAAGAAAATCCCTTAACGAACCATCTGTAGTACTCGGCCAACCTAACAAAGCTTTGAACCTCGGTAGGAGTAGTAGGTCTAGGCCAATCATGAACCACAAAAATCTTACCCAGATCAACCCTAATCCCATCCTTAGACACCACGTGTCCTAGGAATGCAACTGAATCAAGCCAAAAATCACACTTTGAGAACTTGGCATTAAGCCGATGATCTCTCAAAGTATGAAGTACAGTCCTCAAATGCTGCTCATGCTCGTCCCTACTCCTCGAGTATATCAGAATGTCATAAATGAAGACTATCAGGAGCATATCCAAGTACGGACTAAGCACCCTATGCATCAAATCCATAAAGGTTGCAGGGGCATTAGTCAACCCAAAAGACATCACCAGAAACTCATAGTGTCCATAACTCGTCCTGAATGTTGTCTTAGGGATGTACTCTGCCCTAATCCTCAACTGATGGTAGCCGGACCTCAAATCGATCTTTGAAAACATGGCTAAACCTTGGAGGTGATCAAACAAGTCATCAATCCTCGGCATTGGATACCTATTCTTCCCTATCACCTTTTTCAACTGCTGATAGTCAATACACATCCGCATCGACCCATCCTTCTTCTTCACGAAAAGAACAGGAGCACCCCATAGAGACACACTCGGTCCAATGAACCCTTTAGCTAACAAGTCATGGAGCTGCTCCTTAAGCTCTCTCAACTCAGCAGGATCCATACGGTAAGGAGGAATATAAATCGGCGTGGTGCACGGCTCTAACTCAATGGCAAAATCAATATCTCTCTCAAGTGAAAGGCCTGGCAGGTCGGTAGAAAACACATCTAGGAAGTTTCTAACCATAGGAACAGACTCATAAGACATAGGGTCAGCAGTAGCATCTCAGACTTATGCTAGATAACATAAACACCCACGGGAAATCAACTTTCTAGCTCAAAGACAAGAGATGATCCTAGATGGTGCGCCTCCAAATCACCAACAAATATCACACAAGATCTCACAATATGATCCACTATGAAAGAATCTCCTACTAGGGTCGAAAAAGAAATAGGAACATATAATGGCTCACTAGCCAACCCCAAATGAGGCAGAAAGTTGGCGGATACATATGAACAAGTGGATACATGATCAAATAAAATTGTAGCAAACTGAAGGAACACATAAATTGTACCTATAATCACAGCATCTGAGGCCTCTGCCTCCGATATCCCATGGATCGCATAGAACTGACGATGACCTCCACCTTCCCGACCCCCATCCCTACAACCTGATCTGCCATGTGGAGCACCACCTCTACCCTAACCACCACCTCCTCGAGCCGGTGGCTGAACTGAGCGAATAGGCTGAGCCGGCGGATTGGCTGGCTGAACTTTACCCCTCTGGGGGAAATCTCTAGCAAAATAGCCACTAACTTCTTACTCATAACAAGTTTTACCATGCTGGGGGAAATCTCTGGGAAAATGACCGCTGACTCCACACTCATAGCACGCCCCTGATGGCCCACCCTATCGAGACGAACCCTCTGAACTTGTGTGGCCACCTTGGCCTGATGCCCCAAAGGTAGTACCTCTCGCATACTGACCATTGTGACCATGCTGACTGCTCTGACCCTGCTCAAACTGAGAACCACAAGCCTGAAGTGACGCCTGAACGGGTCGACTGGTCTGACCCTGATGATGTTGTGGCTGATAACCTTGGCCCCACTAGCCTGAACCTCTACCATAGTGTTTGGAACCACTGTAGCCACCCTGATGTTGAGGCCTCTTATCTCTGGCCCCAGTGTCATGACAACACGAACCTATATAGTATGAGCATAGACCGCAATGGCCTGGAAAGACCGACCACTAGCAACTAATATCTTTACAGGCTTTCTAAACTCTCTCTGTAGTCCCTAAACAAATCTACGGATCATGTCAGCCTCAGTAAGCATAATCATGGCCCCAAATGGAGCTAGCTGATGGAAATGAGTCTCGTACTCCATGATAGTCATAGAATCATGAGCAAGTCTAGTGAACTTCTCTCTCCGATGCTCCCAGTCGCTGTGTTGCAAGAATTTGGCCATAGAGGCCTCATAAAACTCAGACTAAGTCAACAGAGGTGATGTAGAAGGTCTACAAGGTACCTATGACCTCCACTATAACATAGCAGGACCGTCCAACTCCGTGAGTCTCTAGCAGTCTCAGATGGTTTAAAATCTCCTCACAGGTAGTAATGAAGTCATGTGGGTACGGACCCGGCGTACCAGTAAATCTCGATGGTGCCAATCTCAAGAACCTACCCAATGCCTTCTGCTCCCCATCTATCATAGTTGGGCGAGGAGCAAGAGGCCATGCAACTGAAGGGACCAGAATAACCTCGGAACGGTGGGCCACAGTAGCATGCTGCGCTCCAAAACTCTGAACACCCATGGCTGCCCTCTGAGCGGGTGTCTGTGCTACCTCGGAAGGTCTCTCCCCAATCTTACCCTATAGCTGAACAAGTAAACCCCTAATATTTGAAGACTGAGCTGGGGATGAAGGTGACACAGAAATTGATACTGGAACTAGTGGCACCTGGGCTGCCCCCGGGTCCATATGTTGCTGCTCTGAAGCAAACTCTGGCTCGTAGTCAAACTCAGGCTTTATCTCAACTCTAGAAGCTCTAGTATGTGCCTCTTCTCTGGGGCTTCTACGACCCCTACCTCTACCCTTGTGACGACCCCGACCACTAGCTGGAGTCGGAGGTGCAGGGGAAGGAGGCTCTCCTCCGCCAGAAGCTGAAGATCTTGTATGAACCATCTATGGAAGAGTGAACCAGAGTAAGTGAGATTTCCAGAAATTTTCAAGGATACTATGCATGATATAAAAACAAGAAAAGTCCATTTTTTCCTAAAATATCACTATAGCCTCTCGAAGATTGAGTACTGACGTCTCCTCCCCGATCCACAGGACTCTACTATACCAATGACACCGCTGAACCTAGAGCTCTGAAACCAAGTTGTCATGACCCTATTTCTAAGTCATAATGGTACCTACAACCCCCCAGTAGGCGAACCAATCCCCATAGCCCAGAATGGTTAGTAATGGGCCACATTCTATCAACTACAGCAGAAGAATACTTTAATAAGCGGAAGCAATGGAACAAGATGAGGAAAATGGATAACAAGAGTAATATATACAATGTGGAAGCTAAACCAAACCAAATGCCTGGTATCATAACGTATAAGAGCCGGATCTACATAAGGAGTACAAGGGTCGAAAACACTATATACAAAGTTGTCTCTGATTAGAAATAGAGTACATAATCAAAAGATAAACTAAAAGCTAAGCTCCAGTCGCCAAGAGCTCAACCTCAGTCCAGAATATCACAAAAGCAGCTCCTCGCATGAGTCTCCATGAGCTAACGACAATGGCTCACACTAGGATCTGAACCAGAAGATGCAGAGTGTTGTATGAGCACCAAATACGAAGCATAAGGTACCCATTAGGTATGATAGGCCGACTGGGCACATATAAGATAAAAGCATAGTAACAGGCAGAATAGAAGGAAGTAGTCACGGAAATCAACAAAAAAGTACATAGGAGCTAGCCTAGAAGGAATACAACAGAAATAACATGCAAGGCAAGCAAGTAGAATATATACACAACAGGCACAGGTCATAGTAAGAGACGACGCACCTGATATTCTTGCAATAATAATATATACATAATAAGTTTTAGAAATTGATGGTATACTAGTAACCTCAAGTACAAGGAAAGGAAGAGGAGAGCAAAGATAGACATGCTCAGAAAATAGGAATCAATAACCAAACTAACCATATAAATATCAAAACAATAACTAACAACATTGCAGTATAAAATCTCAAAATCATAGATGTGACAAGGTATAGTATCAAGATAAAGTAACAAGAGTCTACATATAGTCCCCCGACCGCCTATACAACTGAGGAATGCAAACAAGTGAAAACAAAACCCTCCGGCATCCTATACTACCAGAGTGTACAATCAACAACCAGCAAACAAGGGTGGTACCTCACACAGATGAATGATATGATGCCATGCTAAGTCAAGAGTGATAGTAGTACCGTATGTTACCCACTCCCAGTGACCAATGAGGCCCAGAAGATAGGATCCATGGAAGGTCACACCCGTGTACCCCTACTACACTGTATACCCCCCATTCGGCACCCATAGCTCACAGCCTTTGGTATGAAATGACAAGGTCCATGGAGGCCCTCGATCAACATACTAGATGCCCCACAAACTCAAAAGAATCCTCAAGTAAGGCTGCCTTGAGGGTATCCAGGTCTAAAATAGTAAGTCCAATAGTTCTACTACATGGCCTTGCCTAGTCTAGCATCACCCCAAAAGTTGTAGTGAAATAAGCCTAGCGCTCTCCCGTTGAGTCTAGTATAAGTGGATCTAGTGATAAAATATCCTTTAAAACTCCCTTACCCCAAGAAGACCCATTAAAATGTTACCAAATCCTTTTTAGACAATTTTTACCAAAAACGGACCACACGAGCAATGCCAGGTTTAGAAAATTAGTCCTAGTAGGCCCAAAACCAAAACCATAGTAAAAATCAAGAAGAAATCCCCTCTATCTATATGCATGGTGAATGGCATATACAATCACAACAGTGGCCCCTGGCTCACAAATAACCTATCTGTCCTGCACATGCTCCAATCGCTCTACAGCACAGATAGCCAACGTAATATCACGATAATGATGCCTGGACTCACGGGCACCCCTGAATATCCCACCATCTATGCTCCAGAGTCAAATAAGGCCACACAGGACCGTAAGGGTGATACTATCAACTACGAAGAATACTACACACAATGGAGGAAAAAAATGAAGCAAATCATGGAAAAGCAGTCAAAGTATATGGTACCAACCTCATAACCCAACCCAAGGATGCCAGCTAGTACAATTTTGTCTGATATATGCTAAGTCTAGGGAGTTTAGACCATAACCTACTTGTCATCCGATGATAAGCTACCCAAACAACACTTCCAAGCCTGAATCACTCCGAGACATCCTGAATGATAATCAAACTATCACAAACATAAATAATACATTAAAATGAGTCTAACGATAACCATATCGCTACAATTGTAGCCGGGTTGAAATCCAGGTCAAAAGCAGGCTTGCAGGGCCCACAACCAGAAACCAAAAATGAAAAGGAGAATGATGACAACCACGATGCCCAGGCAATATGCTCAAAAATTGAGCACAATTGGCCAAGAGAAGGGCGTCAAAACAGCCCGATCAAGGTGGAGATAAAAGCTAGAATTTAAGAATGAAAGTTTTGAATTAGGCAAGAATTACTTGCCAAAATGATTGAATTTAAGCCAAGACGGAGAATCTGGCACACCCACGATCATGCAAGAGCTAGGAGGAAGCCACTACAACAAATTCCAAGCTTTGGGTATGAGCAACAATGGTGGATTTTAGAGGAAAAGAAAAGAAAGAAAGTTGGGGAAGATGACTTACCAAGAGACAGAGAAGCACAAATTTATGATGAATAACAATTTCCCCAAGGCTAGAATAAGTTTTGGAGCAATTTGGGAGAGGGTGTAAATATTTTAGAGTGAGAAAGTTGGGAGAAAATGGTTGGAAAAACAAAGAAAGGACTTAAATAGCTGCTGGCTGCTGGTCAGTGCCATTGGCGCAAAACTAGCGCCATCGCACACAAGGGAACCAGGCGCTAAGGAGCTATCGCGCTGGCCGACTACTGGCGCTGAGGCGCGATCACGCTAGCCTTGGCGCGATTGCGCTGAAGGCCTGGCCTACACTAAAATTTTACAATTTTTTCAAAACTCCACTGGGCATTCCGGGTACAATCTGAAATCGATATTCAAAATCCAATAATGCTGATAGAATGGAAATGACATTTTGAAATCAACAGAATCGATGAAACTTCCATACAAAGTCATTTTGCTGAAATGTTGACCCAAGTCAACACTAACTAATAAGAACCCAAAGGCTTGAAATGTGCTCGGCTCAACCGAGACCTAAACAATCCACCTTCCCAACCAAAACTCATCATTCCAAGGCTGATGGAATTGTCAAATTTTGAATCCGACACTCTGATCATCGAAAACCACCCAAAGTTACACTTGTAACTCCAAATGGCCTGCAAACAGAGAAAACAACACAAAAACCACACCGGAAGTTCTCAGTCCTCAACTGAAGGTCCAACTAGACCAAACTCAATGATATGGAGCTATAGGAACTGTCAGAATTCAACTCCAGGCACGTTATCTAAGAATATTTACTAAAGTCAATGACATTCTAAGTTAAAACTCTAAAATAAGCAAACAACTAAAACAACTAAACGAACGACAGGGCATCAAACTACTGGTCCGAGCAAGCCATAAATGACTTAGGGCCACTACAGGAAAGCTCTAACAGTACAATTAATGCGTAAATGCAAAGATGACCAGAAGGGTCATCACAACCTAAACTTTTGAATTTGCCTATCCAAGATGTTTATTGGCTCCTCCTTAAAAGTCAGATTCTGATCAAATAACATTGAATCCTACCTTATCACATAAGAACCATCTTTATGGTACTTTTTCAACATTAAAAAATGAAAAACAAGTTGAACACCCGACAAATCAGGTTGCAAAGCCAACTCGTAGTCCACCTTACCAATATGCTGAAAAATCTTAAAAGGAAAAATATATCTCGCTCTCAACTTGCCCCTCTTCCAAATCTCATCATACTCTCCATGGGTGAAACCTTTAACATAACTTGCTCTCTAACCATGAACTTTAAATCATAAACTTTTTGATTTGCGTAACTCTTTTGCTTATTGTGAGCCGTAAGAAGCCTTTCCTAAATCAACGTCACCTTGTCCAAGGACTCCATCAACAAATTTGTGCTCCACAACATAACCTTAAATTCATCAAACCAATCAATCAAAGATCGACATCTCCTACCATACAATGCCTCAAATGGGACCATCCCAGTGATCAAACACTAACTGTTATTGTATGTAAACTCCGCTAAAGGAAAAAATTAGTCCTAGTAACCACCAAAGTCGATCACAGTCTCACAACATATCCTTAGAGACCTGAATAGTCCACTCGAACTGCCATCAGTCTTATGGTGGAAAGTTGTACTAAGATCCACTCGAGTACCTAACACCTTCTGTATAGATTGCCAAAAATTAGATGTAAATTGTGTTCCCCCATCTAAAATGATAGAAATTGGAACCCCATGCAAGGAGGCTATCACCCTAATGTAGATCATGGCTAACTTCTCTGAATTATATATATTTTGAACCGCTGTATATAGTATGCAAATTTGATTAATCAATCCACGATGACCAATATAGCATCAAACTTACCCCAAGGTATGTGGAAAATCTACCGCAGCTGCGGAGTCCGCCTTCCTTTGAAAACACCTCCCAGAGGGGAGGGTTATATCTCCGACACATAAGGAAGGACGCGGTGGGAAGGAAGCAGCCCTAGCCTCTGTCCGGTCGATCATTCCGCTGGCATCTCGCATTCACACCCCCATTTCAGTGCTCTCCGAACCGTGCAGGAAGGTTTCCCATCACACGGCTCACCAACTTGATCTTCCGCGGGAACCGTATGTCCGAACAGGCCTGGAAAAAAAGGTAAGGTCTCGCTTTCTCAGAAAATACCTTAAATAGGTATTTGGCTTGCCGAGATTGCCTACTCATCCATTAAACTTTACTGTTCCGTTGTCTTACTCGTTATAGTTCTATAGTTCTTTAGACTAGGTAGACTCACTTTAAGTATTCCGTTCGTTCACTTTGTAATGTTGTGTTTAGGTGGTTTTGTTCTGTCAATACAGCTTATCGAGTTACCAAGCTGAACTGCCTTCTGTAAGGAGCTTGAATCGTTCGTTTACTCTAAGTCTTATTACCAACGCGATGGATTGCTATTTGAAAACACTTTCAATACAAAAAGAACTAGCTAATCAGACGTGAGCCCCTCCTCGGGCGTATTCCTCCTTTTGCTCCTCATCCTACAGGGTATTAGCAGCTGTTTCCAGCTGTTGTTCCCCTCCCAAGGGCAGGTTCTTACGCGTTAATCACTCGTCCGCCACTGGAAACACCATTTCCCTGGCCGATTCCCCCGGTTGTCGGAATATCTGGTTTGATCAGGACCAGGAGTCCCATTCATTCGTTTATGGGAGCGACTCTCTGTTCCCATTCTCCACCGGGTCATCAAGTGATTAGCTAGCTCAATCCATTTTTCCATCCGATGAGCTTCACCCTAGGACTGACTGTGTTTGACCTGCCTTGATTGCCTAGCTAATGCTACCGTCGCAAGCAACCTCTCAAAGAATAGGGAGTGAACGACCCTTCTATCTAGATCGGTGATTCCGTTCGGCCAAGCCAACTATCGAAAGGCTTGCAGGCAACCTACACTAAGCTAAGCGAGCTAGAAGCTAAAGTGAATCTTTTTTGGCATCTTTTTCTTTGCTTTGACCGCGACTTTGTTTGGTCTTCCTCTTTCCTTCGGCTTGGTTTATTTTGTTATAAAAGAAAGTTGGTTTCGTGGGCTCATTGATTAGTACACCTCCGGTGCTGGTAAGGCCGGGATCGTGGTCGTCCATCTCCGGTTTGCCGACCTCAGTACCTTGCCTCGAAAATAGCGATGAGTAATCAAAAAATATAAGGCATTTACTAGTAACCACTTTTTAAGTCAGTACTTGATGAGAGTAGATAGGATAGAGCCCATAAATACAAAACATCCAACATTGATCCTGGCAAACATGACGCTCAACCCCCCTCCGCTTGGGGCTGAAGTGTCCCTTCTAAGTCTGGCAGTAGTTCATATGTTATGTCTCTACGCTTACCCCTCTTTACCACCTGAAGGGTATGCAAAATTCACGATAGGTTTTGACCTGGAGAATCCAGAACAAAATCCATAGTGATCCGCTCGCACTTCCACTGAGGTATAACACCCTTTGAGTCACACCTCCAGGATTTTGGTATTTATACTTCACTTCCTGAAAATTAAAACATCCAGATATGAATTCTACAATGTTCCTATTTATCAGACACCATTAATAGTGTTTCTCCAAGTCACAATACATCTTAGCATCCCCCACATGAGTAGAATACCTTGCACTATGGGCCTGCTCCATTATCATCCTAGTCAACTCACCTATCTGAGGAACACAAACACGACCCTTGATCCTCAAAACTTCCTCGTCATCTAGAATCACCTCTTTGGCTTCTCCCCATTTAATACCCTATCTCAAATCTTACATAAATTTCTATCATCAACTATTTAGCCAGAATCTACTCCTATAAGGATGACCTCGCCTCCATGCAAGCCAAAACCCTATAAATTTTTGAAATATCAAGTCTCACAAAGCTATTGGATATCCATAGCCAAATGACGCTCTCCCATCTATAGAAAAGCTAGACTACCCATACTCACTGCCTTCCAACTCAAGGCATCCACCACCACATTTACTTTGCCAAGATGATAAAGGATAGTCATGTCATAGTCCTTTACCAACTCCATCCATATCCATTATTGAAAATTGATATCTTTTTTATTGAATATATAGTAGAGACTATGGTGATCCGTGAACAATTCACAATGCACACAATATAGATAATGCCTTAAAATCTTTAATGCAAACACTACCATCATAAACTCCTAGTCATAGGTAGGGATAGTTCTTCTCGTGAACCTTTAACTACCTAAAATCATAAGCTATCACTTTTCCCTCAATCATTAATACACAATCGAGACCAATTTGAGAAGCATGAAAATACATGGTAAAGACCTTTCCCTCCAAGGGTAAAGTCCAAATTAGAGCGGTAGTCAATAAAGTCTTGAGCTTCTAAAAACTTGCCTCACACTCATCAGACCACTAAAAATCCCCTTTTCCTTGGGTCAATCTAGTCAATGTTGATGGAATGGATGAAAACATGTTACGACCAGAAGTTGGGCCATAATGACACCTACTATAACCCCCTAGTAGGTAAGCCAACTCATAGCTATATAAGTAAGTAATAGACTAATTACCCAATAAGAGAAATGAAAAGAGAGACAATGAGCCAAACATATACATATATATATATATATATATATATATATATATATATATGTATAAAGTATGGCCCAAAATTAGCGAAAAAATGGCAAAATGCATAAAAGAATCATCCCCAGACTCGGTGTCACCATACATGATCTACTAATGTACAAGGATAGGTTTTAGAATGCTACACAGCTGTCTTAAAATAGAAAATATACACAGTAAATGCAAGAAGGAAAGTATAAGCCTTCGGATGCAAGGAGCTACCACAGATCCGATAAATATATCTCCCTAAATGAGTGGAATTAGTGAGGGTGACTCGAGCTAGAATCTTCATTGGAAAAAGATAGAAGTGTATAATTAGTAAAAAACACAGCTATTCAGTAGGCATCAGAGGCCGACAGAACTCAAGAGACAAGTATACAATAGAAATTACAATAAAAGTAACCATGCATGGAAAAATGTCCCAACAGTCAATAGTATAATATAATAATAATAGTATACACACAGTTATATATATACACACATATATATATATATATATAGAAAATGATGCTATGCAGTATGGGATGATGAAATGAAACATATGGCCAATTGTCATGACCCAACTGGCCATGAGTGGCACAAATGCTAACCCTCTAGTGGGAAAACCAACTAACTCGAAACCCAAACTGCTAACTTAACCAATCTTAGAATAGATAATGTAAACCAACCATTTAGTAAAGTCATAAATAAATCAACTCTAATATAAATGAATAATAATATGCAAAAATAGTTTAACATTCCCCAAGAACTGAAGGTCATCATACAAGAACTCTAAATCAAAACATCATCTAAGATATCAAAAAGGTACTAAAAGCAGTAGAATAATAAGAGTACTATAGTACAGAAGAAGGACAATAACTCGCGAAGGATCCATGGCAGCATGCAAAATAGTGCTCACCTTTGGATCTGATATCAATTATTCTACTCTAGCCGAGGTCGCATCTCAGCGTCTGGAACATAATATGCACTCAATAATATAAGAGCACGGGGTAGTATCAATACAAAACACTATGTACTAGTAGGTATCATAGGCCGACTCAGGTTAAAACATGAATATAACAAAACTATGTAGCAAGTAAGAGGTACTTCAACACTTAGCATGTAATCCATTAAATAGATAATCAGCTCAGTATAGTTCGACAACAACAATATCAATTCATAAAACTCATCGAATACTATTGCAAGTGTAAGAGTTTACTTTCAAGTCATGTCATATGGAATCTATATCCATGTATCTCTCTCATTAGTACACCACGTACCTCTGGTCTTATTTCACTTCCCAATATCAACTCACTATGACAAATCATACACAATGCAATACTAAATAAAAGAGTGTACACACATGCTAAAGGGACTTATTTTTTCCCAATTAGCCATGACCTGGAGGGACATAGGTGTCCATGTGTAATGACCCTTCCAGTCATTTATGCATTTTCACCTTTCTTGTAATGTTAGAGCTTGCTTTAGCAACCCCAAGTCATATATGGCTTGCTGGGATCGGTAGTCTGGTGCCCGAGCCATCTGTATGGTCTTTTTGGCCGTTCCTTGTTTTAGAGCTTTAAACCTTGGAAATTATTGACTCTGGTCAATATTCTTGGTAAACGTGCTAAGAATTGAATTCTGACAGTTCTGTTAGCTCCAAAGCATGGACTTTGGTCTAGTGTCACCTTTGGTTGGGATCCGAAAGATTTTTAGCTTGGAATTCTCTCTCATTCTAAGTTTTCAAGCCAGTTAGTCTTTCTTGGTTGAATTTGGTCAATATTTAGAGAAGATGGCCTCGGATGGAAATTCTGTCAGCACTATTAGATTCGAAATGTTGAGTTCGTGTTAGTTAGTTTGTTGGTTTAGGTCCTGAGTTAGCCGAGCTCATTTCAGATGTTTGGTTGGCATTATCTAGTGTTGACTTGGGTAAAAATTCCTATGAGATGACCTCGTATTGAGGTTTGATTGATTCCATTGAGTTTGAATGTTGTTTCTACTCTGTTAGCATTATTGGTTTGTGAATATCAATTTTTGATTGTGCATGTAATGCCCCTTAGAGTTTTAGAAGTATTGCAGGTTTTTGCTATTGCAGGTGCATGCCTTAGACCTTAATCGCGATCGCGAGCCTCTTTCCTCGCAACTGCAATGAGGCACCTGGTCCCTAGTTCTTTGAGATTGTGACGTCCCTTATCATAACTGTGATGAAGCTCCCTACCCTTTGTTCTTCGCTACTGAGTGGCTAGTCCTTGTGATCACGATGGTCTAGCCAGCATGGTCCTCATGATCGCGAGTGGTCTCTTCGCGATCGCAATGAAAGATCCCTTAGTAGTGTATAAACTCCCCACTTTGTCTTTTACACACCAAAATATGATTCCACCATTCTTTTTAGCTCTAAGCTCACCTAAACTTTGTATTGACTCAATTCTTGGTGTTGAGGTGTAAATTCCTTGCTTGTGATAATTCCTCTATCATAAATTATAAGTTTTATCCACTTTATTCAATTAAATTCTCTCATTTGATTCTTCAATTGCTCTTGCAAATGGCTGGCTGGTTTGAGCCATTTAATTTGATTAAGTTCCTTCTATATTTTGAGCATGCACACTTAGGAGTGCGATGATCATTGTGCACTCTTTCATTTCTGGTTTCAGGTTATGGAGCCCACGATCCAACTTTTATAGCATTATGGGTATTGATAGACTCGTTTTAATACGTAATTTATGGCTGTGATAGTGTGATTATCATTTAGAGCTTCCCGAAGCAGTTCGAGCTTAGACGATGCCATCCCCGCAGCTAGTCGACAGACGACAGGTAGGTTATGGCCTTCCCTACCTAGACTCTGTGTATATAGGCTATAACTATATTAATTAGTATCCTTGGGTAGGTTGTATTAGGCTGGTACCCCAGACCTTGGCTATCTTTTCTATCCATTTATTTCATACATTGATTGTCAGATTCGTGTAGTATTGTATATTACCCTTATGGTCCTATGTGGCCTTGTATTGACTCTGGAAAATAGATGGTGGGTTATTTAGGAATTTCCGCGAGTCCCGGATATAGAGATATTATTCTAGGCTAGTTATGTCTGTTGTAGAGATGTTGAGCCTGTGCATGGACGATAGGAATGTTTGTGAGCCATTTTGGTCTACTCTATTGTTTGCGAGCATATAATATTTAAACAAGGTTTTCCCTGCATGTTTTACTACTGATTTGGCTTCGAGCCTACTATAAATGATTTTCTAAACTTTGCATGGCCCTGAGGGCCTATTTTTCAATATGACTTCGAAAGGATTTTGAAACTGGCTTTTATGAAACCTCTCTGAGTAGAGAGGATATTATGATGATTTGATTATTGGTTTTCATTCTGATACTAGGCTTGGCTAGGACGTAGCGCTAGATATTATTTTCTACGAATTTAGACACGAATATGAGCGGGGCACCCTGTTTAGGGATTTTGACACTTAATTTCTGATTTAGACCCAGAAACGCTCTGGGCACCCTTTATAAGGTTTACTGAGGTTTGACTACTGATTTAGACTCGGATAGAATCCGAGCACATACTATAAGATCCTGATTTTTGAGATATATTAAGTTTTGTGTTAGTATGTGGTCTACGAATAGACCTCAATGGACCCTGCTATTCCTCACCAAGTGCTATGTGCCCATAGTCACCAGAGGGAGGGGTTTACATCGTAGGAGAGGTACTTGGTTCCTTCCATGGATCCTGCCTCTATTAGGCCTTTAGGATACCAGAAGGGGTAACATACCACACTGTGATCACACTTGGTTCGAGATTCATCATATCATATCATCATGCATATTTCACTCGAATTCCACCCTTGTTTTCTATGTGTTCAGTGTATGCTCCAGTTGTACAGGTGGATGGACGTTTTGTTTTCACTTGATTGCGTTCCTCAAGTGATTATATTATTCTTGTCCATTTATTCCACCATTGGTACTGTAGGTAGATTATATTATTCTTGTCCATTTATAGAGATTGTTATGGCTTTTAGTTCTTTGTGGATTAGCGAGTTTTATCCTTTTGGGGCTCTGAGTTTTTGGACTTTGAGTATTGAGGGGCTAGTGAGTCCTATATTATTGAGGCTATGATTGTGTAGCCTTCTAAGTGGTTGTGGCGTATTAAGTTATATTCCCTGTCGTGGTTTTTTATTAAAGGATTTGGGTACTTGTGGTTTAGTTATTCCATCCTATGTTTATACTAGAGGGACTGTCATTCATCTATTCTTGTCTTGATATTGATGTCTTAAGCATGTTTCTGTTAGTTTATGGCTTCTATTTCAATTGTTGAAATATACTCCAGCTTCCCCTTTATTTTGAGGTTACCGGTATACTGCCTATCTCCTTAAACTCTCTTTTTATATGTTCTGTTGATGCAAGGATCCTAGGTATGTCCTTCTTCCTTATTTCACTTGTGTTTCTGTGTATGTATACCTTATGTGCTAGCATGTATACTTGTAACTCTTGGTTGACTACTCTTTGTGCTAATTCCTTGTGCTCCTTCCTTGTTTTGCGTGACAATTTCCTTTTTATCTGCTTATTACTATTTTTATATCTTAAATGCGCTTAGTTAGATGATGATTCCTACTGGGTACCCATTACTTAGCAACTGATGCTCATACTACACTTTTGCATCTTTCTGGTGTAAATATTAGTAGAGCTTTCACCGTTGATTGCATTGGAGACTCGTGCATCTTTTGGATATTCGAGACTAGGGTGAGCGCCTTACGGTCAGGGCTTGACCATATATCATCTTTTGTACTATTACTCTTTGTATATTTAAAGACAGTTTTACTTATCATTTTGTTACTTCTAGCACTTGTATTCTATTAGAAACTTCTGTACTGTAGATACCAACTCTTGGGGTTGGTGTAGTTTATTTTTGTTTATATTTGGGTTATTGCTTCCGCTTTGTCTATCTTTATATTTTGCTTCTGCTTATAGTGCGTATTGGTTAGGTAGTAGTCCATTACTAATCATTCTAGGCTACGGGGATTGGTTCACCTACTGAGGGGTTGTAGGTACCATCATGACTTGAGAAATCGGGTCGTGATAGCTTGGTATCAGAGCCCTAGGTTCATCGGTGTTGTGGTACATATGCAAGTGTCTAAGTAAAGTCTCAAATATCGGTACGATGACGTCCGTAGCCTATTTATGGGAGGATACAATGCATTATTAGGAAAACTTTCATCTTTTTGGCTCCTTATCGTGCGTTCCCGGCTCTATTAAGTTCTCAAACTATGGTTGTTTTATTCCTTATCAGATGCCTAAGACAAGTTTGACAACGGTTGGTGTCGAGGCTTATGTTCCTGTTGCTTCAGTGCTTCCATCAGTGCCAACACTTCAAAGCGAGAGTTTACTACATCTGATAGGGGGTGTGGGGTCGGCCCAACCTTCAATTGGATTCACAGCTACCCAGTTCTACAGGAAAGCGTGGCTAGGACTCTGAGTCCTTTGGTGGGTATTTTAGTACCCGGTTCTACAAGCAGTGCTCCAGTTAAGGTTGAGCTCCCAGTTCTGCAACAGGGTTGTATATTGGTATTGGACTATGTGGAGATATTTCACGAGACGGTTAGGCGTACTGCTAGGACTGTGCCTTCAGAGTTTAATAGGTTTCAGAGCTTTGCTAGAAGTTTGATTTCACTACTTCATTTGTCCATCGAGCATTTTCTTACAGTTGGGATGACCTTCCTTCAGCTAGTGGATCATGCTTGGGCTATCGAGGATTTGTGCTGTGAGGCTTATGTGGGTATTGCTAAGAGATATCATTGCCAGGACTCGAGGTAGGGGATTCTCTTATAGAGATTGGTTCCATCGCTTCTTGTTTACCAGGCCAGTTTCAGTTACTCCACAAGTTTTAGAGGGTGGGGGTATAGACCATGTTGAGCTTCGTGGACATGGTACGGGTTAGATTCTTCGAGGTTTACTTTAAGGTTATGTGGGCCATGGTGGTAGGTCAGGTTCAGTGAGATCTCATCGCCCGTATATATCGAGTAGGAGTTTTTTTCAGTGTGGTGGTCATAGGCACTTTGCAAGGGATAATCCCAGGATTCCACCTTCCAGTCAGCAAGGTCAGCAGATGCTTTAGTACCACACTAGATATGGAGTGCAAGGTAGTAGGGGTGGTCCCCAGGTGGTTAGAGGTGGCTTTCAGGCTAGTGGTTCAGGTAAAGTTTATTGTCAGTATGGTGAACATGGGCACTCTTCTAGATATTTCCCCATGATAGTGTATCCTGGTCAGCCTAGTTATTATGATTCTAGAGAGATTAGTCACCATTATAGAGCTTGTCCCCTGCAAGGGATGGTTGAGCCTTAATCTTTGACTACTCCATCTAGAGTTAGACCCCATCAGTCCGATGCCCATCTTGGTGGGTCTGAGGTAGAGGTTCCTGATATCATTGCTCCAGGTAAGGCTCATGTTACCCTTGACTTTTGATAGTACTATTTGCGATGCGATTCCCTCTCTTCTATCATTTATTTGTTTATATGCCTACCTACTACTTGTTTTGTTGTTTGACTTCGTGAGTTGTTGTGTTTATGCATTATGTTACTGGTAGTTTATTCCTTAGTAGTGGATGGGGGGAGTTATTCTTCGGAGGTGTTACCTAGAGTTGTAGCTTGTGAATAATTTTTATTAGTCTCTTTTTTGGTTGGTTTTGCTTCCAATTCCATCGTGACTCTAGGCTTGTGTTGAGTCTTCTCTTTTTATGATTCCTAGATATTTCTAGGTTGTTTTCTAGCATTGCTAGGAGTTCTGGTCTTGGTTTGGCGTTACCAGTGGTAGTGCTAAGGTTTGATCTCTTGTATTGAGTTAAGAGATGTCGGTTATGCTAGCGTGCAGTGATTGGTTTAGTTTTCTTGGGTGTTTAGAGTCAACCCTCTTCGTTTGGTTGGTTTATTAGGTTGGCAGGTATGTGGGTTGTTCCCATAGTCTTTCTTAGTTTCTTGTATGGATGGGTTGTATTATTATTTCCCCAGTTCCAGTTGGAGTAAGTTTCGATCGTAGTAATCTGGTTGAACATTTTATTGTGGCATTGTCGTACAGTTTTGACTATGGAATTGTGGCTAAGTATTGCCAGTATGAGTTGTAGGAGCTAAGGAAACAACTCCAAAGTCTTCTGAGAAAGAATTTATGGAATTAGTGTATCCTTGGAAAGGGTTTCATTTATGTCATGAAGGAGGGTGATGAATCCTTGTATGTATGTATGTGTTCTAGTAGTTGACTGAGGTGGTGACCGAGAGTTTTCTTTGATTTGTATATTGGTGACTTGCATCAGTCGAGTTCAAGTTGTGGTGTCATTTCCTTTGATAGATTCGAGGTCAGGATTCCTTCAAGTGTGAGATTGAGTTAATAGTCATTCCCAGTACTACCTTTGGAAGCTTGTTTCATCGACCTTGGCTTCTTTGTTATCTTCTTTGGGGGAAACCAAGTTTTTGTAGCATCTATCGGTTGGGAAATTTTTATATTCATGGCCTAGTAGGCTCCGGTACCTGAGTGTTCATCGACAACGTATGGGTCTACTTATGGGTTCCGACAGAGGCATTGATTAGATATTAGGATTGAGTTGTAGAATCATGGGCTAGCAAACTACTACGGATGGTTCTTAGTTGATTCTATTCGGTTGCAGCTTCTTGGGTTGTAAGGCAATGAGTTCAGGCAACGTAGTTTCCCCATTTCAGTTATAGAATGACAGTTAGCCTTGGACACCTAATCCTTGGTTAACCTTTGAGTTAGGCTGGACATTCTAGATTTTAGCAGTGTTCTACTTAGTATGAAGTTCCTTCTACCATGGATAAAAATTCTCAATGGTGTAAGTTTGAGATTCAGCAGTGGTGTATGCTTTATATGATCAGGTTGTGCGGGTTTAGGCTAGCAAGGATATTTTGAGTTCTACTGATACTGAGAGACTGGTGGTCACCATTGGTTTTTGAGAGTTGAAAGCTTAATTAGTTGATTCTTTGGAGGTTCTCTTTTAAGTGGGGTTCCAACATTGGTTAGACTCGGCCAGTATAGACTAGAAGTTCAATGACTGGTATGCTTTAGGATGGTTGGTTTGTGTGCTGATACAATAGAGCGGTTGATTCAAGCCAAAGGTATGAGCTGAAGGTATATGCAAAAATTTGTATAGCTAAGATGCAGACCTTGGACTCCAGGCACCCTTTTCCTTTTCCTTCGGGTTGTTTTTACATGGTATTCATGGTATGGTAGACTTCTTCCTGAGGTGATATTAGTAAATCGATGTCAAATCCTAATGGTGATTAAGTATTCGGAGTAGCAGCAGTACTTCTTAGGGTTTGGAGCTTAGCTGATGATTACGGACTTCGTGGTAGGCTTACCACACTCCTTACAGGATCTTGGTTTTGGATTGGGTCAGTTGGGCATGTTTCCCTGGTTCATTCTTCCAGTTGATTTGGACTTAGCACAGTTCAACGAGGTTGGGTTCGTTCTACAGTTTGGGTGTTTCTCTATCAACACAAGGTGTTCATTTATGCCTTTCCTAACCCTGGCATGCAAACTTTAGTCTGGTTCAGATGGGTTGTTTAGTTGGGTTCAGTTAGTGATTTTAATGTTCACAAAAGTGTCTGTTCATTGGTTGATGGTCAGTCGGGGTAGGTAACTCCAGTTTTGATGATGGTCAGTCGGGGTAGGTAACTCCAGTTTTGATGATAAGCTATGGGTTGTTATCCTGGATAGGAAGGGCTAGTAGACTATAGCTTGGCTTGGGTAGAGTTTGAGAAGAAAGGGGGACTTTGTTCATGGTAGAGTATAAGAAGGGACTATGGATCTCTTGTGTGTTAGTTGATGCTTTGAGGGTGGTTTGAGTGTTTGATTTGTATCCAGCTTCCTGTATGTGGTGCAAAAGGGTTTGGTTCAGAATAAAAGGGGTTTTACAGATCAACAAGTTCATGAGTTAGAGTTTTTGCTTTTGGCTTTTCTGGTAAACTTGGTTGTAGTTTTTGAGGATTCGAGTTTTGTGAGTGGATCACCTTGGCTCTCTGGTTTTGTTTTTGGGTCGGTACTTTTTGGTCGTGTTTCTCGAGGTTCAGTTTGGGTTGGCAGACCTTTGGAGTTTAGAGTTTAAGTTTGGAATCTAGCTTGGCTATTAAGAAGTTTAGGCTTCATTGTCTTCTGTGGTTCCGTTCTGTTGGGTGTCATCTGGTCGAGGAGGCTACCCGCGTTGTCCGAGAGAGTAGTGCGGGCTTCATACCCGCTATTCTTAAATCTCTAGTGTTTTCTTCTTCCTTGACTATTGGGAAGGAAAGTATTTTAGTAGTGGATGATGCAATGGCGCTTCCGATCATTTACACATTTTTGCCTCTCTTGTACTGTTAGAGCTTGCCTGTAGCCGCCCCAAGTCATTTATAACTTGTTGGGGCTGGTAGTTCGGTACCCGAGATATCTGTTTGGTCTTTTTTTCCATTCTTTATTTTAGAGCTTTCAACCTTGGAAATCATTGACTTCGGTCAACATTCTTGGTGAACGTGCTCGGAATCAAATTCCGACAGTTGCATTAGCTCCGAAGCATGGACTTTGGTCTGGTGAGATCTTTGGTCGAGGTGTGGGAGCTTTTCAACTTTGAATTCTCTCTCATTCTGTGTTTTCAAGCAAGTTGGGCTTGCTTTGTTGACTTTGGTCAACATTTGGAGAAGATGTCCTCGGATGTAAATTACGTCAATGCTGTTAGATCTAGAATGCTGAATTTATCTTAGTTAGTTGGTTGGTTCAGTTCCTGGGTTAGCCGGGCTCATTTTGGATGTTTCGTTGGCATTTGCTAGTGTTGATTTGGGTCAACGTTACTCCAATACGACCTCGTATGGATGTTTCATTGATTCCGTTGAGTCTGGAACTACGTTTACACTCTTTTAGCATTATTGGTTTGTGAATATCGGTTTTCGATTGTGCTTCGAATGACCCATAGAGTTTTAGAAGTATTGCAAGTTTTTGTTTTTGCAAGTGCAGGCCTCAGGCCTTAATCACGATGGCGAGCCTCCTTCCTTGCGACCGCGATGAGGCCCCTGGTCCTTTGTTCTTTGTGATCGCGATGTCCCTTGTTGCGACCGTGATGAACCTCCCTTCCCTTTGTTCTTCATGACCGCGTGGTCATAATGATCAAACATACTCTCCAAAAGGGAGGTATCGACGATTGTTAAGAAAAACATATTTATATTCCCGATGGGAGTCGAGGTCGATCCCACAGAGATCAATGTAATCGTGATTGAGCTAATAATGAATAAAAGAAACCTATTGAAGTTCAAAGAGCAAAAAATAAACGATAACGGTAGGTTTTTTTAAAACTAAAACAGAAGATAAAAGAAAATCAAATAAAAGACAGATTTGATCAATGGTTTTCACCTTGCCTTCACAAAGCAAAGACAACAAGGGAGAATTGGAAATGAGAATTCAATTCACAAGACTTGCACCCAATTAACACATGGGTAGTCTTGGCTAAAGGTGTGTGATGTGACGCTAATTTACGTCACTTTCGACTCCTTTTTACTAAGAACAATCGTACGTTTTCAAGCAACCATTGTTGTTTTTGATGTTTTTATGTTGTATTTGTAGGAAATGGAAACAAACACGGAAACGGAAGAAAATACGCGAAAAACAACATTCTGCCTAAGAGTGACGGCCTGAGTGACGGTCCGTCACAAGTGTGACGGTCCGTCACAAGTGACCGTCACTCCAAGGCAGTAAAGGAGGCAGTGCCACTGCCTAAGCTGACGGCCCAGGCGACGGTCCGTCAAGGCAGTGACGGTCCGTCAGCCTGACCGTCACGCTAAGGCAGTAGCTTTAGTCGGGGACCCGCGTTTTGGGGATTCCTAGCCCGTTTTGGATTTGGTTTCTACTACTCCTATAAATACCCTATGTTAGGTTTATGTTAATTATTATTCACCCATTAGTTTAAAACACGTTTTTAGTTATTTTGGAGAGCAAACAACACGGTTCATTTGTATTGAACTCGTGTTCTTGATTCGTTCGTGAGTTCTTGGTATTTCTTGCTCTTGGATATTGGAAGATTGATTGTTTCATTATATTGTAAGACTTTTCTTCCCTTTATTATGAATACAACTATTTTCTCTTCTTCTTCGAGCATGAGTAACTAAAACTCCCGCAACTAGGTTGTGGGAGCCATGGCAAACGTAGCGATTTAGATTCCGGGTAGCGTTGGGTTCAATTTACATGTAGTCACGTTGTTAATCATACTTTATGTCACGTTTTCTAGTGGTTGCAAACATTAGAACATGCCTAGGTTTAATTTGCTTGAGTAAAGAGATTAAAACCGGGAAAACTTGATTAACAACAAGGATTCGAGACTACTAACTCTCGTCTAATGATTAATGCCGTAACTGGATTAAGCTACTTGATGTTAGGATTGAAAGCTAAAAAGCACATCTTTTCGAGGTCGAGAGAATAGAAAAGGAAATTTGTTTATTTGGTCGAGAGACGTTTAGACGATACAATTGACGCAATCACATCGTGACACGCATATAGAAAGAACCCGGTTAAGCCTAGAATCGACATTGTTACAACGCCATGGTGAACTCATCCCTAGTTCATTCTCTCCTACTGATTATTCTCTTACATTATTGTTGCTTTTGTTCACGTTGATTACAAACCCCCCCCCCCCCTTTTATTTATCGGAAACAATTGATCACTAGTCATCTACTTCACTAAAGTCTTAATCTTCACCATATTCTCTGTGGGATTCGACCCCAACCTTGTTGGGTTCTTTACTTGACAACGATCGCTTACGCTTCATTAATTTGAGGTGTAGTTTGAGCGTTATCAAAAAGTGGCGCCGTTGCCGGGGAATACGGTTTTTGATTAAGTCTGGTGTGTTTAGTTGACTTTTAGTCATAATTTCCTGCTTTTATTTTTGTTTGTTGTTTTTGTTTTTGGACAGGGTACAGGTTGTGCATGCGAAGTACCCGAGGTTCGGGGGAACAAATTTTACCTTACGACCCCGAACTTGCGAGAACATTGAGGCGGAATATGGCCGCACAATTAGACGCAGTAAGGATCGCTGCAGAACTGCAGGCCCAACAAAATTTGAATGCTGGTGGTCTGTAGGATGATGGTATACGGAATGATGAGGAGCTTGATTTAGATGGAGCTGGCGCGACGGGCGCCATTATTGTTCCACCGCTACCGCCCGGAGCAAAGTTCAATATCACTAGCACGATGATTCAGTTGCTGAATTTGAGAGGTGTATTCCGTGGTGCCGCTGGTGATGATCCAAACCAGCACTTAATGAACTTCGTGGGGATCTGCAAATCATTTGAGCTGCCAGGCGTGAGTAAGACAGCGATCAGGCTCCGGTTGTTTCCGTTGTCTCTGTCTGATGAGGCAGCATTGTGGTTAACGGAGCTGACCCCCGACTCTATCGCAACGTGGGGCGAGTTGAGAGGAGCTTTCCTAGAAAGGTTCTTTCCTCCCTCTCGGATGATACAGTTGAGGGATGAGATTAGTAATTTCAGGCAGCAACCTCACGAAGCACTGCACGAGACTTGGTTGCGATTTAAGAAGAAGCTGACACAGTGCCCCAACCATCAGCTGAACAACGAATTCTTGATGCAGACATTCTACAGGGCACTAAATTCGGCTACCAAGCCAACATTGGACAACGCAGCAGGTGGAGCGTTTATGGGTTGCACTTTTGCCGACGCCACAGCTATTTTGGACAGGCTCACCAAGACCAACAGAGCCTGGCACACACGGATTCAGAGGTTGCAGCTAGCACCTATACAGTTGGCATGTCAGCAGAGCAGCGAAGGAAAGAGGAGGAGCGCGACCAAGACATGGCGCACCTGAAAACGCAGTTGGATCTCCTGACAAGGCACTTGACGTCAGGAAGTATAGAGAAGGTACAAGCTGTGGGTTCCCAAGGTACAGAGACTGAGGAGGCAAATTACTTGGGGGGTTTCCAGACCAATGGCCAGGGAAACCAAGGTCGGAATTATCAGCGAGACAACCACTATGAGAAAAGTGGTTACAAAGAGCGCGACCAAGGAAACTGGAGGAACAACACCGATAGAGGTGGGTTATATATGCCACCTGGTAATCGAGATAAAACTGGCAGCGAGGCTGAGACGTCCAAACTTGAGAACATGATGGCAAAGATGTTGCTTAAGGTGGAATCGACTGACTCTGGAGTAAAGGCAATGCGGACGGAGTTATCAACGTTGAGTCAGGTAGTAGAGTCACATTCCACCGCAATCAAGCAACTGGAGCAGCAAGTGGGTCAGATCTCGGCATCTTTAAACCAAATGAAGACAGGTACCTTGCCGAGTGACACGACGCATCCGAGGAATGACGCCAGCTGTATGGCGATCACCACAAGAAGTGGGAAAATATTACCGGAATCACATCCGGTAGTTCAAACCCAAAGTAATGTTGCGGATGATGAAGAGGCGGTAGAGGAGGAAACTCCAAAGCCCGTGGAGAAACGCAAGGAAGCTGAAAAGCTTCCAACTATGATGTTTTGACACCCACCTCCCTTCCCCCAGAGGTTGAATAAGAAAGCTGACGATGGTAAGTTCCTGAATTTCATGACCATGCTGAAACAAATCTCAATAAACATACCATTGGTAGAAGCGCTGGAACAAATGCCCGGTTATGCCAAGTTCATGAAGGACTTGATTACAAAGAAGCGGATGGTAAGTTTTGAGCCGGAAGACAACCTCCATCACTGCAGCGCTATTTCCTCTAGATCATTAGTGGAAAAGAAAGGAGATCCAGGTGCGTTCACTGTTCCATGTACTATCGGGAAGCTCAACTTCGGAAGAGCTATGTGTGATCTTGGTGCTAGTATCAATTTGATGCCGCTAGCAGTGTATGAAAAATTGGGGTTGGGAGCTCCTAAACCAACGTCCATGAGAGTGATGATGGCGGACCGTTCGGTAAAGCGACCCGTAGGGATATTGTCTGATGTGCTGGTCAAGATTGGTAAGCTTATATTCCCGGCCGACTTTGTGATCTTGGATTGCGAAGTGGACTTCGAAGTTCCCATAATCTTGGGACGACCATTGTTAGCTACGGCGAGAGTGTTGGTTGACATGGAGAAAAACGAACTGACCTTCCAATTGAACAATGAAGTGGTCAAGTTCGACGTGTCTAAATTGATGAAGCAACCAAGTGACATGAGGGTGGTTGCGGTCATCAATGCTATTGAGGAAGCTCCTGCGGATGTGTACCTTGAGGAGAAATGTTTGGTTGAGACTCTAGCTGTTGTAAGAAGGATGGTGCGAGAAGAGAAATATGTAGAGGAAGGCGGTGAAAAGAGATCAAAGAAACGAAAACACCGCAAAAGAATCTGCAAAGAAAGAGCGAAGAAGTTGTCGCGACTAGTGATGGAGCCCAAAAAGGAAGCTGGAACGCCACACTCCATCGAGTTTTCCTGTTTTGGAGACCCTGGCGGTCTCCAACATCATTCCGGAATTTGAGTCATATCGACTTCACAGGTATTCCTTTATTCTCACAGTTTTTAGCTTTCATATCTATGCACTGGGGACAATGCATGAGTCTAAGTTGAGGGTGTTGGGAAACCTGTGAGTCACCACCGAGGGTTTTTGTTGCCGATTTCTTTTCCCTCCGGTGTGCTATCTAGTAGAACCGGCATGTTTAGGTTGTTGTTTTAAATTTTTTTTAGTGTCTATAGCAAGCATGCGTTGTTCTTGTCTAAAAACGAGGCCCCTTGAAAAATTTTCTGGTCTTGAGCTTATGTTGAAACGATTGACTGTCTGGATCTTTGTATGTCATTGTGTGATTATGAGTAGAATGAGTATGCTTAAGCCGAGCGGTTGTTTGATAGTTGGTAGCAATATAGTTTCTTGGTGCCAAGAGCGTGTGAGATTATTGTCATAAATTCTTACTTTGTGCATGCATCTAGAACTTGCCCGGTCTATTTTGTTAAGTTCGAAGTTTGGTTGCTTAGGAAAGGATCACAGGCCCTTTTTGTGTGCAGTCCACTTAACCTATAAGACCGTCCAAATGCAAATAGTCCCTTTGATCCCTGTTTGAGCCATAATTGACCTTGTTCTTTCAATAACCTGTCACCATTCCTGTTTAACTTTAAATCCCTATTTTGGCCCTGGTCCTTCCTTGGACATCGTGCACCTCAACTCAGGCAATCAGCCTAAGTTGAGGGTGGCTACTATAGAGGTAAACCCTGTTTTGGCCCTGGTCCTGCATGGACATTGTGCACCTTAACGCAGGCAATCAGCCTAAGTTGGGGGTGGCTACTACAGAGGTGAATGATAAGAAAAAGATGATGGAGACGATTGGTTTTTGAATAGAATGAAAATCCGGGTGTGCGCCTAAGAAAAGAAAAGAAAAAAATAAAGAAAGATGAAAAAGATCGAAAAAGAAACAAAAAGAATTGTCAAGAGGCCGCACCTGTATCTAGAATCAAGGAAACAAAAAGGTGAATAAGGATGGATAATGTGAAGTTATGTGGTGATAAGATGTAAATGGTTCCAAGGAGGGCTTAGTCACTAACCCCTAAATGTATCATACCTGCACCCGAAGCCTCATTACAAGCCAGTACAAGTCCTGTAGTGATCCTGAGTAGCTTTCTGAAGAACTGAAATAAAATAGTAAGGGCAAGCCTATGGTATCGCATGTGCATTGTTTGAAATCGTTTGTGAGTGTGAGCGCTTACCTAGTCCCAAATCTTGTGTGTGGGATTTCTTTGTGGTGAGGGCACCAAGATGTCTATATTATCTATTGATTGTTAGGATAGCTGCGTATGTGTATGCATAATATTCTATCATATCGGAATGACATGTTTGGATCCTTGCAAGTTAGTGTTTCATACATTTGTGTGCTACAAGGGAGCTTGATTTAATTGAATAAGTTTGAATGACCATGAGTTGCTATAGACATGAGTTTGTGTTCTTAGTTGAGTCGTATTATTGTTTTATGTTATGTTGCTTGAGGACAAGCGAACGTTTTAAGTTGAGGGTGTTGATGTGACGCTAATTTACGTCACTTTCGACTCCTTTTTACTAAGAACAATCGTACGTTTTCAAGCAACCATTGTTGTTTTTGATGTTTTTATGTTGTATTTATAGGAAATGGAAACAAACACGGAAACGGAAGAAAATACGCGAAAAACGACATTCTGCCTAAGAGTGACGGCCTGAGTGACGGTCCGTCACAAGTGTGACGGTCCGTCACAAGTGACCGTCCCTCCAAGGCAGTAAAGGAGGCAGTGCCACTGCCTAAGCTGACGGCCCAGGCGACGGTCCGTCAAGGCAGTGACGGTCCGTCAGCCTGACCGTCACGCTAAGGCAGTAGCTTTAGTCGGCGACCCGCGTTTTGGGGATTCCTAGCCCGTTTTGGAATTGGTTTCTACTACTCCTATAAATACCCTATGTTAGGTTTATGTTAATTATTATTCACCCATTAGTTTAAAACACGTTTTAAGTATTTTTGAGAGCAAACAACACGGTTCATTCTCTTGAATTCGTGTCTTGATTCGTTCGTGAGTTCTTGGTGTTCTTGTTCGTGGATATTGGAAGATTGATTATTTTCATTATATTGTAAGATTTTTCTTCCTTTTATGATGAATACAACTATTTTCTCTTATTTATCGAGCATGAGTAACTAAACTCCCGCAACTAGGGTTGTGGGAGCCATGGCAAACGTAGTAATATAGATTCCGGGTAGCATTGGGTTCGATATATGTATTGTCACGTTGTTAATCATACTTTATGTCACGTTTTCTAGTGGTTGCAAACATTAGAACATGCCTAGGTTTAATTTGCTTGAGTAAAGAGATTAAAACCGAGAAAACTTGATTAACAACAAGGATTCGAGACTACTAACTCTCGTCTAATGATTAATGCCGTAACTGGATTAAACTACTTGATGTTAGGATTGAAAGCTAAAAAGCACATCTTTTCGAGGTCGAGAGAATAGAAAAGGAAATTTGTTTATTTTGTCGAGAGACGTTTAGACGATACAATTGACGCAATCACATCGTGACACGCATATAGAAAGAACCCGGTTAAGCCTAGGATCGACATTGTTACAAAAGCCATGGTGAACACATCCCTAGTTCATTCTCTCCTACTGATTATTCTCTTACATTATTGTTGCTTTTGTTCACGTTGATTACAAAACCCCCCCCTTTTATTTACTGGAAACGATTGACAACTAGTCTCATACTTCACTAAAGTCTTAATCTTCACCATATTCTCTGTGGGATTCGACCCCAACCTTGTTGGGTTCTTTACTTGACAACGATCGCTTACGCTTCATTAATTTGAGGTGTAGTTTGAGCGTTATCAGTGTGCATAACCGTCATTCAACCAATCAAGAAACTATCCTCATGGGTTCTCTCGAAACACCACGAGTGAGCAATAACCAACAAAATAACTTGGGTGAGTTAGTCTATTTCTAACCCCAACTCTTAGATGGGAATTTCTGGAAACAAAACTATCTCTAGCCATGATCTAGAGTAGAAACCCCAATTCCCCACTATTGAACCTTCCCGAATTTCGAGAAATCCTCTCTCAAGTAAAAACCCAAATTAGTATGCTAACACAATGTTTGCAACCATTAACCATAAATTCATGCATGGAGGATTCAAAAGACTCAAATT
This sequence comes from Jaltomata sinuosa, assembly GCA_003996215.1. Taxonomy (NCBI): domain Eukaryota; kingdom Viridiplantae; phylum Streptophyta; class Magnoliopsida; order Solanales; family Solanaceae; genus Jaltomata; species Jaltomata sinuosa. The sequence goes on from QJPP01001001.1 coordinate 109,106, forward strand.
ATCAAGCAAGAGCAAAATCTGGATATGAATTCAATACCCAACAAAGTATTATCTTTAATACAAAATCAAAATCTCAATTCAACAAATATACCAATAAAATAACAATTAAGAAAAAGAGTTGAAGAATGGAAACTAAAGATTTTACAATAGAGAGCATCCAAATCTTCACTCCTATGGTGTTGGTTGATGGACTTACTATCAAAGATTTGCTAAAAGTTGTGAAAATATCCAAAGATCGGTTCCCAATCGACTGAGAAGAGTTTTATGTGAATTCGGGTTTCCAAAAAGGAAATTTCCATTTCTGCCCCACACCTGACATTTCCTTCTTCGCCTACGCGTGTGGTCCACCACATTCGCGAAGAGTCTTCTGTCTGGTTGACCTTCACGTATGCGAGTGGTTTGCCACATTTGTGCAACTTTTTCTCAAGTGACCTTCGCGTAGGCGGAGGGACTACCGCGTTCGCACAGGCCAATCAACTGCATGTTCCATATATCTCTGAATCGCTCCTTTTTGACTAGTTTTCATCTGAATTCTTCCCGAACACTTCTAAGACACAGAAACCTGCAAAATAGATATCATCTGTATGAATTGCACTATTTTTCCACTTAATATTAGCAAAAGCATAAGATTAAAAGCTAAATAAGTAGGTAGAATACCAACTTATCAAACCCCCAAACATGAATTATTGCTTATCCTCAAGAAACTAAAATATCTATTTTAAGAGGCACACAAGACAAGTGCAAAGACATCACTTCAATTCAAGGAAAACTCATTTCAATCACCAAGTATGACTTCGATTGGTTTAATGATTAGTCAATTATATGATAACTTAATCCAAGCATTCCTCTATATTAAAAACACAAATCAAGGATGCAATGGAACATTAAGAACAACCGAGTGACAACTACCAATCCTCAAGATATGACTCAAAAATACTAGGTTACCAAAACATGCTCAATTGACTCATTTTCAGAGTTTATCACTGTCACCAACTATCCTAATTCGCATGCCATAAAAAGAACGAAAGTCCAAAAAACACATTATGTACAAAGAAAATCACAAGGGACAAATACAAAGACTCACACTCACAAGGAATTTTAAGTACCAGCAAGTATCAACCATAGGCTTGCCCTTAGTTTCATTCAACACTAGCTCAAAAACCATCAGTTGGAGATCTCGAAGGGCTTTTATAAGTGGGTAATGTAGGCTCAGGGACAGGTAGGATATGCATTTGGATTTAAGTGACTACATCCTTCTCAAACTTTACAAAACTTTTTCAATTCGAAACCAAGGCCATTTCTTTCATTTTCATTCAACACGGGGCACCATTTCACTTCTTTTTATTTGAAGCCCATATTCTTATCATTTTCTTCACCTTGGAGTATTTTCTTTCTTTCATTTCCTCTTTGATTTTCTTTACAAACATCATTCTTCTTTTTCGCAATTCTTTTTATGCAACAAACAAAGATAACCTCAATTAGCACTCCTCAGAGGTACCTTTTATCAACCCCCAAACTTAGGCTTTTAGCCTCGATTTCACACTTGTGGAGTTCAAGGAGGGACGGGTTCAAGAGAGGGATTCATTGTCAAAATGGTTCAAGGCTTGTACCGAGGTTGCCAAAGAAGAGGTATTAGGCTCAAGAGGGGTGACTAATAATCAATTTAAGTGCAATGGTGACTTTTAAGGCTAAGTAGGCTTCAATAATTACCAAGAAGGCCTGTGATCATTTCTCCAACCAAGAGTAATTGAGACTAGCATTAAAGACTAACCGGGCAAGTTCTAGTTGACATAAGCAAGTACAAGAATTATTCACTAAATGTCACCACACATGGCATGCGAATTATTCAAGAAGGATCAATTTTTACTTCCTAAACAAGAACAAATGGAGTCACATTCTTCACTTTTACATTATCATCACCACTAGTGCACTAAGAGTCACAAAATGATCAAATGGGTTTTCACAAACATCATTCTTTGTTATGCACTTTTCACAATTTTTTTTGGAGGGGTGTGCTTATTTCACTTAGCATGCAAGACTAATTTATTAGTACCAAACAAGTTAATTGCAACCAAAATCTCAAAAGATGATGATTTGCCCTTAAGAATAACGTCACTCAGTCTATCATTGGGCAAATTCATCTACCTAAATCGATATGGCTACTCAAGGCTCATCAACACACCAATACAATCTCAAAGGGATCATGTGATTCACACATGTTAAAGTGCGGGTTGCACGTGCAACACATAGGCTAGACAATGGGCATGTGCAAAGCTCATGTGGTTTGCACGTTGCCATGTGCGACACAATTTTCCCTGCTCAGAAAATTTCTCTCTAGCCTAATGGGTACTCAGACTTCCCCTGGCTCCAAAACATCCAACTAAACATACTACAAAAGAAACTAAAGAAGCTAAAAATGAAGAAAACAAAAGAAGTAAACCATCTAGTTTTCCACAACCCGATGAGGGAAAAATAGCATCCAAATAAGACCGACAGGGGCACAAATATCCAAAACAAACAGCACAGGCCTGACAAGGGCATAATATCCAAAATGACAAAACAAGCCCAACAGGGGCATAGTAATATCCAATAGTAAAGAAATATAAGCTAGATAGAGTGCGGTACAACACTTCACCCCCAACTAAGATAGGGCAGTACCCTCACTGCATCAAAATAAGAGAAAAGTTTTAGGGGGATCCCTGAGGTGTCTCAATCTGAACTAGAGGAAGAGGGAAAGTCAAGTCTCTCCTTATCCTCATCGTCATCCTCCTCCGGTGTACGTGATCCACAAAAGGACTTCAATCTATCTATCATCTTGTCCAAGAACTTGCTTTTCTTCTTCTTATGCTCAATAAACTTCCTTTGGCACTGTTCAAATTTCCCTTGCCTGCAACTCGTGTGCTCCAATCGGGTGTTCATCGCATTCAGTAACCCATTGATCAACTTCTCCTCAGTGGCCACTTTTGTCAGGGATGGAGAAGACTCAGAGCCTGTTGGTGTGTCAGCTCCAATGGATCTAGTAGGGAGTCCAGCCAATAACTGCTAAATATGTGTATCGACCCCCTGAATCTAACTAGATATATTGCGCATAATGTAAGGCCCATACTATAGTAGTCCGACAGGGTAGGATGACCCAAATGCAATTGTGGAAGGGCCAGTGGGCTCATAGAAGACTTAGGTAACTACTCGTAGGATGGAGAAGCTACATTAATTTCTGTCTTCTTAAGCTTTGCTTCTGGGGACCTTTTCAACAATGGATTGATCAAGATTGCCGGCATCTTCTCAATGTCAGTTGGGTGTTTCAATACCCCAGCATCATAGCACAACTATGTAATTAGTAAAGGAACTAAGAGGCACTTCAACCTCCCCATAGCAACCTCTTCCATTTGGTTTACTATATAGACCCTAACATTCACTTCTAACCAATCCATGAGTGCCACAATCATTAAGGCTCGATGAGGGGTCACATCAGTGTCATGCGAGGATGGTATGATCCTTTCACAGATAATTAAGAGCCATGACTTGGCTTCTATAGTGAGCTCATCTGAGTCAACCCCTTTTTTCGATGTCAACCATTTTGGGGTCACCCCATCATGCAACTTTTCATCTAACCATTGTTATCCTTCTGCCTTTAATTTTTCCATATAAACCCCATTATCCGCATCCGGAAGACTGTACAGTGCTTTGATGATTTCAGGGTTGAAGCTCACTTGGAAACCCCGAACGTTAGTAACGAACACACCCTTGAAGTCAGTGGTCGAACCATTAACATAGAACTCTGTGACAACCATGTGATTTTCCTTGATAGGTGGAGGATCAAAGAAAATCCATCCATGCTTCACCAATCTCTTATAGAACTCCGGCATTATCCTTTCAACTTTTTCCATGTTGATTCCCTTCTCCCTAACAAAGGGTTTAGACAAGAGCTTGTCATATAGATGCTCACGCGATGCCACTAGCAATCTACCCTGATCATAATTCTCCTCAAATTCCACCTCTAGAACATTTTCCACTTCATTATCACTATCGTTGGAGGCCATTTTTAGGTTCAAAGTACCTACAAAACAAACCAACATGTTAAAAGTTCTTTGGGAAACTTAAAACAAGGTGTTATGAAGCACTTAGGCCAAATATATAGCTGAAAAAATTCCAAGGTGGGTTGTGCAGAGCTACTGTTTTGGCACTACCAGGTGTTCCTTCTTCACGTACGTGGCCAGGTGGCAGCGTTCACGAAGGCATTTTTATTTTTCAAAAATTTCCCTCTTTCGCGTACGCGGCCAGGCTACCGCGAACGTGAAGGTCATCGTGTTCGCCCAGATCAGTGCCTCTTTTAGGCATTTTCTCAAACACTTGATAGGCACAATTCAATTAAAGATGCTCATTAGGCTCATGATGATCAACACATATTTGCACACTTTCAGCCACCTCGTTTAACAATTACCCAACAGTAAACACATAATTTTTAATTCCGACATCACAATACCATTGTGATAGCACAAAGAGTGGAAAAGAGTAGAACTAATAACAATATTTAAAGTGGGTGAGTCTCATACCTGATGGATTGCACTTGGTAAAGCAATGATGGAATTATTTTGTTCTTAAGGAAGAGGAACACCTTTTCTTTGAGAAGAAAAATGTTTGGGGCCTTTTGAATTTTTGAACGTTTTAACTTACCTGCAAACTGCTGTTGCCTCCATGTTCTTGGGCAGTTGAGCGTGTATGTGATATCCTGATAGTTGAATGGAGTTCACGTACATGATCGATCCACCACGTTCATGAAGAAGGCTGCTTGACTAGATTTTCAAAAAAATCCAGCTTACTGTTTACGACCTGCGAAGTTGGGAGGTGCGAAATGCACTATTTTCACATATGCCAATGGTTTTTCCCAGTTCACTGTTTCCTTGTGCGATGGAATGTGCAAAGGACACTCTTCCAGGTGCAAAAGGCACATTTTTCAGAGGCATTTTTGATACTTCTCAACACTAGGCTTCCCTTCTCATTCCTTTGGGCACCTAAAACAAATCAAAAAGAAACAAAAGGTGAATTAAAGCATAAATAAGATGGGTTGCCTCCCATCAAGCGCACAATTTAACATCGCAGTGCAATGAAAGTTACCTAACCATCTAGATCTCCACTTGGAGGATTTGAACCATTGACCCAATCTTGAATCAAAATTTCGGTGACAATCCTGGGGAGAAGGTTTGAACATAAGAAGGCCATTCTCTTGATTTCGCATTTTGCACTTTTTCGTCTTCAAGCGAGGAAGGTCGCTTTGCCTTCTTTCCACGAAAAACTAAAAACTGGATAAACCTTCATCCATCCTCCTTCCAAGGTCTTCCAAAAGCTTGATTATTTTAACTTTCGTCCATTCAATCGAATTTACGATCGAAAAATGGTTGGAGTGGGATTTTTGCATCTCTACCTTCAAGCAAGCCTCATTCATAACATCCTCACTATTGAATGAACTAGAATCTTTCAAAATGAAACATTGGAATTTGACTTGCAACTCTAGTACCATTCATTTGGGTTCGGCACCATGATCCATATTTGGGGTAGCTGGTTGCCACAACACCTTTAATTTATGATCATCCCTTGTGTCCTCCCCTTGTTTAGATTCAAGAACTCCCGCTACAAACTCACTTTTTGGAGAATTCATATTTTGAAAATCTTCTTCATCGTCCCCAAGGTGAATTTTCTCGGGTCTCAATGTTGGAGGCATGTTCATTTATTAGACTTAGACGGGTTTCTTCATCAATTTGAAGAAGAGGAGTAGATAAATCCGCCATGGATTATGTGGCATGATTTATCTCCTCGCCTTCTTTCATTCTCATGTCAACCAAGCCTTTATTTCTGGATCGCACACCCTCCTCTTGGATTTCTAGCGAGGCCAACATGGTTTAGAGCTTGGCACACATGCCTTCTTCGCTTGCCAAGTCTTGCTTCCTTTTAAGATCACAAGCACCACTAGCAACAATGTTAGCATAAGAGGGGGGAGGAGGACGGTCATCATTAGGGCATTCGCTCCAATGTCCATCACGACCACCATACAAATAACAATTGCGCCCATCATATGAGCGAGAAGGTGAATACCTTCCTCTCCTAGGGACAATTCTGCACCTACACCCAAGATGGGGTCCTCTGCAATAAACAAAATAGGCGGGAATATAAATTGGGATGTAACCACCAACATTTCTATCATTTTGAGATGCCATGGAACCATTAAAAAAATTAAAACTAAACAAAATAAAAACAACTATTCACAAAATTGAACTAGAGTAAATAAACTCAAATTCTAAACTAACTCAATTTGCCAAATTGTTCCTCGCAATGACGCCATTTTTGATAACCCTAAAATGTACTCTCCAAGATGGAGGTATCAGCAATCGTTAAGCAAACCATATTTATGATCCCAATGAAAAGATCCCACAGAGAACAATGTAATCGCGATTGAGCTAATAAAGAATAAAAGAAACTTATTGAAGTTCAAAGGGCAAAAAATAAAAGATAACAATAGGGGGGTTTTAAAATAAAATAAAAGATAAAAGAAAATCAAATAAAAGATAGATTTGATAAATGGTTTTCACATTGCCTTCACCAAGAAAGGACAACAAGGGAGAATTGGGAATGGGAATTCAATTCACAAGACTTGCACCCGATTAACACATGGGTAGTCTTGGCTAAAGGTGTGCTCAACCGTCTTTAAACCAATCAAGCAACAATCCTCATGGGTTCTCTCGAAACACCACAAGTGAGCAATAACCAACAAATTAACTTGGGTGAGTTAGCCTATTTCTAACCCCAACTCTTAGATGGGAATTTCTGGCAACCAAACTATCTCTAGCCTTGATCTAGAGTGGAAACCCTAAATCCCCACTATTGAACCTTCCCTAATTTAGGGAAATCCTCTCTCAAGAAAAAACCCAAATTAGTATGCAAAATCAATGTTTGCAACCATTAACCCTAAATTCAAGCATGGAGTATTCAAAAGACCCAAATAATCAGGTAAGAGCAAAATCTAAATATGAATTCAATACCCAACAAAGTATTATGTATAATAAAAAACCAAAATATCAATTCAACAAATACACTAATAAAATAGTAATTAAGAACAAGAATTGAAGAATGGAAACTAAAGATTTTACAATAGAGAGCATCCAAATCTTCACTCCTATGGTGTTGGTTGATGAACTTGCTCTCCAAGCTTTGCTAAAAGTTGTGAAAATAGCCAAAGATGGGTTACCAATCAGCTGAGAAGAGTTTTATGTGAATTGGGGTTTCCAGAAAGGGAAATTTCCATTTCTGCCCCGCAGCTCACATTTCCTTCATCGCCTATGCGTGCGGTACATCACATTCACAAAGAGTTTTATGTTTGGTTGACCTTTGCACACGCGAGTGGTCTTCCACATTCGTGTAGCTTCTACTCAAGTGACCTTCATGTATGTGGATGGACTGCCACGTTCTCACAGGCCAATCAACTGCCAGTTCCATATTTCTCCAAATCACTCCTTTTTGACTTGTTTTCATCCTTATTCTTCCCGAACACTTCTAAGACATAGAAACCTACAAAATAAAATTAATCCGTATCAATTGCACTATTTTCCCACTTAATATTAGAAAAAGCATAATATTTAAAGCTAAATAAGTAGGAAGAATGCCAACTTATCATGTGGATAGTCCTCGCGATCGCGATGGTCTAGCCAACGTTGTCCTCGCAACCGTGAGGGATCTCTTTGCGATTGCAATGAAGGACCCCTGTGTAGTATATAAACTCCCCACTACATCTTCTCCACTCCAAAATATGATTCCACCATTGTTTTTAGCTCCAAGCTCACTTAAACTCGATATTAACTCAATTCTTGGTGTTGGGGTGTAAATTCCTTGCTTGTGATCATCCCTCCATCATAAATTATAAGTTTTATCCACTTTATTCTGTTAAATTCTCTCATTTGATTCTTCAATTTCTCTTGTAAATGGATGGCTGGTTTGAGCCATTTCCTTTGATTAAGTTCCTTCTATAATCTGACCATGCACACTTAGGACTGTGGTGATCATTGTGCACTCCTTTGTTTCTGGTTTTAGATTGTGGGGCCAACGGGCCTGCCAGTAGCCCAAATTTTAACCCCATTGTTTTTATAGCATTATGGGTATTAATAGACTCATTTTAGTATGTAATTTATGGCTGTCATAGTGTGATTATCATTCGAAACTTTCTGGAGCAGTTTGAGCTTGGACGACGTCGTCCCCGCAACCAGTCGCCGAACGATAGGTAGGTTATGTCTTTCCCTGCCTACACTCTACATATATAGGCTATAACTGCATTAATTAGTAACTTGGGTGGGTTTTATTAGGTTGTTACCCTGGACCTTGCCCATCTTTTATGTCCATTTATTTTATACATTGATTGTAGTATTCGTGTAGTATTGTATATTACACTTGTGGTCCTGTGTGGTCTTGTATTGACTCTGGAATATAGACGGTGAGTTATTTGGGAATGTCTGTGAGTCTCGGACATAGAGATATTATTCTAGGCTTGTTATGTCTTCAATAGAGCTATTGAGCCTGTGCAAGGCCTATAAGAATGTTTGTGAGCCATTTTGGGCTACTGTATTGTTTGCGAGCATATCATACATGAAAAAGGTTTTCCATACATGTTTTACTGCTGATTGTGATTCGAGCCTACTATAAATGATTTTCTAAACTTTGTATAACCCCGAGGGCCTATTTTAGGATATGACTTCGAAAGGAATTTGAAACTGGCTTTTATGAAACCTCTTGGAGTATAGAGGATATTATGATTATTTGATTATTGGTTTTCATTCTGATACTAGGCTCGGCTGGGCCGTAGCGCTAGATATTATTTTCAATGGATTTATACCCGGTTACGAGCTGGGAACCCTGTTTAGGGATTTTGACACTTGATTTCTAACTTAGACCCGAAAACACTCTGGGCACCCTTTATATGGGTTATTGAGATTTGACTACTGATTTAGACTCTGATTGAATCTGGGCATGTACTACGAGATCTTTATTGTTGAGATATATTTAGTTTGGTATCGATATGTGGTCTACGAGTAGACCTCTATGGACCCTTCTATTTTGGACCTAGTGCTATGGGCTGACGGTGACTGGAAGGAGAGGTCTATGGCATAGGAGAGGTACTCAGGAAAGGTCCTTCCATGGATCCTTCCTCTATTGGGCCTTTGGTTCACCGAAGGAGGTAACATATGGCACTGAGATCACATTTTGTTCCAGATTCATCATATCATATTATCATGCATATTTCACTCGGATACCACCCTTGTTTGTTGTGTGTTCAGTGTACGCTCCGGTTGTATGGGCGACCGGAGGGTTTATTTTCACTTGATTGAGTTTCTCAATTGTGTGGGCGGTCATTGGGACTGTAGGTAGATTATATTATTCCTGTCCATTTATATAGATTGTTATGGCTTTCAGTTCTTTATGGATTAGCAAGTTTGTCAGGACCCGATTTCTCGGTCATGATGAGACTTATAACCCGTCGGTAGGCAAACCAATTCCCATAGCTCGAAATGGTTAGTAATGGGCTACTATCTAACAAATAAGAGGAAGAACAGCTTGAATAGAGGAAGCAAGGGCAATAAGTAAAGAAAGTGAACAACATGAATATATAACATATATATGTGGAAGTTAAACCAACCCAAAACCTGGTATCATAGTATAGAGCTGGAACTACATCAACAGAGTACAAAGGGATCCAAAATAATATATATAGATATCTCCAAATAGTGATAGAGTACATGATACAAAAGATAAATTAATAGCCAAGATCCGGTTGCCAAGAAATACCCTCAGCCTGAAATATCCCAAAACAACACCTTGCACGAGTCTCGAATGAGCTAATGGAGATGGCCCACACTAGGATCTGCACCAGAAGATGCAAGGTGTAGTATGAGAACCAATTGCAAAGCAACTGGTACCTAATAGTTATCATAGGCCTACTGGGCACATATAAGATAAAAGAGCAGTAATAATCAGAATAGAAGCAAGTAGTCACTGAAACAACGAAGAAGCACATAGAAGCTAGCACAGAAGGAATACAATCAAGAACAATACACATGGCTAGCTATTAGAATGCATATCACAGGTGAAAGGAAGAAACATGTACCCGGGATCCTCGCAATAACAATTATATAAAGAGAGATTCAAAAAGTAGGCGGTATACCGATAACCTTAAATGAATAGAGAAGGAGAAGAATAATCACAATAATCATGCTCGAATACAAGATGCAATAAACCCAATAGGCATACTAATCTCAAGTCAAGAATTTAACAACTGGAAGCCCAAGTACAACCTTAACAATCTCCAATCTCATAAGGAATCATAAAGGGAACCAATACCATGAAATAGTAACAATAAGTCTAACTATAGTCCTACGGGCGCCCATACACCCTAGGAACACAAGCATGTGAAGGCAAACCCTCCAGCAGCCCATACTACCGGAGCGTACACTCAAAAAATAGCAAACAATTGTGGCACCTCACACAAATGAATGATATGATATGATATGCTGAACTAAGTGTAACAACAGTGTCATATGTTACCCCCTCCATTGCCCCAAAGGTCCAATAAAGGTGGGATCCATGGAAGGAATTCTCCCGAGTACCTCTACTCCACTGAACACCCCTCTCTTCGATCACCCTTTTTCCCGTAGAACTTTGTTTGGAATGACAGGGTCAATGGAGGTCTACTCGTAGACCACATACTACACTCAAACCTCAAAATATCAGTTTAGAATGCCACTGGATCCAAACTAGTAGTCAAATGCTCAAATTGCCTGCAAGAATTCTATCCAGGTCTAAATCAATGAAATAAGCCTCAACCCCCCCCCCCCCCCTCAAGGTTGCCTGGGCATATCCGAGTCTAAAACAGTACTAAATCAAATTCGATGCTCGGCCTTATCGAGTCTAATATCGTTTCTCACCAACAACAGAGTCAGTCTAGCACCTCAGTTCAACAGGGTCTAATATAGTAGGAAAACTATGAGAGCTCTCTCTTTTAACTTTTCTTACCCCAAAAAGATCCATTTAGGTAGTACCAATCCATTTCATAATCATTTTTACCAAAAATGGGTCCCACTGGCCATGCAAGATTTAAAAATCATTAATAGTAGGCCCAAAGCCAAAACCGTAGTAAAATCATGAAGAAACCCTTTTATATCCATGGTAATGGCATGCTCAATCACAAACAGTAGCCTAATGACTCTCAATCAACCTATCGGCCCTGTACATGCTCCAATCGTTCTACATCACATATAGCCATCTCTATAATAATAATAACGATGTCCGGGACTAACGAACATTCCCAAAATCCCACCATCTATGTTCCAGAGTCAATATAAAGCCACAGAGGACCACAAGGGTGATAATGGCGTATAAAACAAATACTACAAACATCGGAGGAAGAAAATAGAGCGGAGACGAAGAAGCGGCCATGCTCTGTGGTACTAAACTAGTAAACCCAACCCAAGGATGCATGATACAATTTTTATTTTATATATGCAAAGTCTAAAGAGTTTAAACTGTAACCCACCTGTCATTCGATGAGAAGCTGCTGGGATGATTATATCCAAGCTCGAATTGCTCCGAGAGACCATGAATGATAATAAAACTATCAAAAACATAAATAATACATTAAAATGAGTCTAACGATACCCATATCGCTATAATAATAGACGGGCTAGAATTCAGGTCAAAAGCGGGCCTGCAGGGCCGACAACCCAAAATCAAATATGGAAAGAAGCACGATGACCACAATGATGCCAGGAAGACATGCCCCAAAATTGAGTAATTTTGGTCAAGGGAAAGGCTCCAAAACAGGACGCTCAAGCTCCAAATTAACGAATGGAAAATCTAAGAATAAAAGTCAGAAATTGAGCAAGGAAAGCTTACCACAACGAGAGAACCACACCAAGGAAAACAAACTCAATGATTCCACAGGGCATGCAGTCCCAAGGGAGCAGATTCTACTAGAATTTCCAAGCTCCAAGAGTTAACAACAATGGGGAAATCAATTATAGGGAAGACAACTTGGGGAAAGAATGAGAACTTACAAAAATGCCAAGGGAGTAATAATTTCCGAAGGATAAACAAATTCTCCAAGCTAACACTAAATTAATAACCTTGGGTAGACTGTATTTGGTGTTTTAGTGTTGGGAGAAATGAATAAGAAAGCTGGAAAAATGAATAGGAAAATATTTATACTGCCCAGGGGTCCTTTATCGCAATCGCAAAGGGACCCCTCATAGTCGTGAAGAACCTACTGGCTAGACCATCGCGATCGTGAGGACTAGCCACGTGATTGTGAAGAACAAAAGAGAGAAGGCCTCATCGCGGTCGCGACAACGGACATTGCAATCGCGAAGAACAAGGGACCAGGTGCTTCATTGTGGTCGCAAGGAAGGAGGCTCACGATCACGATTAAGGCTTGAGGCATGCACCTGCAATAGCCAAAACCTACAACATTTCTAGAACTCTATGGGGCATTTTTGGCATAATCGGAAACCGATACTGAAACACCAATAATGCTAACAGAGTGAAAACAGTGTTATGGACTTAACGGAATCAACAAAACTTCCATACGAGGTCATTTTGGAGAAATTTTAACCCAAGTCAACACTAACTAACAAGAAACCAAACACTCAAAATGAGCCTGGCTCACCCGGGATGCAAACCAAACATCTACCTAACCCAAACTCAACATTCTGGAGCTGATGGAATCGTTGGATTTCAAACCACAACCCAAGTTCCACTTTCAACTCCAAATAGCATGTAAACAAAGAGAGTAACACAAAACCCACACCGGAAGTTCTCAGGCCTTGACTAAAGGTCCAACTAGACCAAAATCTATGCTCCGGAGCTAACAAAACTGTCAAAATTCAATTCTGAGCATGTTAGCTAAGAATGTTGACTAAAGTCAATGATATTCTAAGTTAAAGCTCTAAAATAGGGAAACAACCAAAACAACCAAATGAATGACCAGGGCACCGAACCACTGGTCCTAACAATTCACAATTGACTTGGGGTTGCTACAGAAAACCTCGAATAGTACAAAGAAAGCGCGAACGCAAAAATGACCGGAAGGGTCATTATATCATCCACTACTAAATGAACTTTCATCCTCAAAAATCAAGATGAACGGAGTACCTTAAGGCTCAAACAACTGCGGGTACTGAGAATGCAACTCACTTTTGGTCTCCTAAGTAGCCTCCTCGACTGGACGATGCATCCACTGAACTTTCATAGACGAAATCTCCCTAGATCTCAATTTATAATATATCTGGCCAGAATAGCTATTGTCTCCGCAACAAATGATAAACTCTCATCTAACTGAACCGAATCCTAATGCAACACATGAGACTCATCTGGAATATATCAGCGCAACATCGAGACATGAAAAATGGGATGCACAGCTGAAAACATCAGAGGCAAAGCTATCATGTATGCAACACTACCAACCCTCTGTAGAATCTAAAATGGCCCAATGAACCTGAGGCTAAGCTTTCCCCGTTGACTAAATCTCATCACGCCCTTCACAGGAGATACTCGAATGAATACCAAGTAACCAACACTAAACTCCAAGGCACAAAGTCTATGGTCAGCGTAGCTCTTCTGCCTACACTAGTCTTCTCTGAGTCTATCCTGAATCAAACAAACTCGATCTAAGGAATCTCGATGTAAATCTTTACTCTGGTGTCTAGAGTCTAAACCATCAAACCAACCAATAAGCGATCTACAATACCTATGATACAATGCCCCAAAAAGTGCCATGCCAATGCTTGAATAAAAGCTATTATATAAGAAAACTAGGCCAAAGGCACAAACTGATCACATGAACCTCCAAAGTCATGAACATAGGCCCGAAGCATGTCCTCCAGGACCTGAATAGTCCTGTCGAACTGGCCATCTGTTCGAGGGTAGAAAGTAGTACTAAGCTGAACCTCTATCACGATCTAAAATGATAGAAGCTATGACCCTGTGCAACTGAACAATCTCACGAAGGTAAACCTGGGCTAACCTCTCTTCACCATAGGAAGTCTGAACCGGCAAGAAATGTGCTGACTTAGTTAGCCTATCATCAATAACCCAGATGGAATTAAATCCTCGAGAAGTATGAGACAACCCAACTACGAAGCCCATAGTAATCCCTTACCACTTACACTCATGAGAGGGAAGTCGCTGCATCAAACTACCCATTCTCATGTTCTCAAACTTAACTTGCTGATAGTTCAAGCAGTGAGATACAAACTCCACTACATCCCATTTCATAACCCTCTACCAGTAAAGTTGGCTCAAGTCTCTATACATCTTTGTTGCGCCAGGATGAATGGAGTATCTAAAATAATGTGCCTCACGAAGTATTAATTAAACTAAATCTCTAACTCTCAAAAGACAAAGATGACTCTCGAACCTCATAATACCACTAGAACCCAATGTAGCCCGGCTAGCCTCACCCCGAACTACCTAATAAAAAAGGTCACACAAACTATGATCCTAAAACTATCGACTCTAAATCTGATCAACTAGAGTAGAACGAACCTCAATACTGGCAAGAACTCTGCTAGTGTCTGACAAGTCAATCCTAAATAAACACTTAGCCAAGTACTGAATGTCTAAGGCCAACGATCGCTCAGAAACTGAAAGTGAAGCTAGGCTGCCCCATACTTATTGCCTTTCGACTCAAGGCATCCGCTATCGCATTTGACTTTGCTGGATAACATAAAATTGGGAAATCATAGTCCTTCAGTAGCTTAATCCATCTCCTCTACCTCGAGTTCAGCTCTCGCTAACTCGTAATATACTAAAGACTACAATAATCAGTGAATATATCATAATGAACTCCATATAAGTAGTGCCTCCAAATCTTGAGCGCAAAAACTACCGCCGCCAACTCCAAGTCATGAGTGGGAAGTTGCGCTCGTGATCCTTCAACTGCCTCGATGCATATGTTATCACTCGACCATGCTGCATCAACACACAACCAAGACCAACCCTAGAAGCATTACAATACACGTAGAAACTCTGATCGTCAACCGAAAAAGTCAAAACTGGAGCTGAAGTCAGTAAGGCCTTAAGCCTCTGGAATCTATCCTCGCACTGATCCGACCACTAAAATGGAACATCCTTCCTACTCAGTATAGTCAAGGGTGCATCTATGGAAGAAAATCCCCCAACGAAACTCTTATAGTAACCTGCTAACCCAATAAATCTATGAACCTCAGTAGGCGTAGTAGGTCTAGGCCAATCAGGAACCGCTGCATTCTTACCCGAATTAACTCTAATCCCATCCTTAGACACCACGTGCCCTAGGAACACAATTGACTCAAGCCAAAACATGCACTTTGAGAACTTGGCATAAAGCCGATGATCTCTCAAAGTCTAGAGTATAACCCTTAAGTGCTACTCATGATGCTCTTTACTCCGTGAGTAAATCAAGATGTCATCTATGAAAACAATCATAAATTAGTACAAATACGGGCTAAGTACCCTGTGCATCAGATACATAAAGGTTGCAGGGGTATTTTTCAACCCAAAAGACATCACCAAGAACTCATAATGGTGATAATGTGTCCTGGATGCTATCTTAGGGATGTCCTCTACCCTAATCCTCAACTGGTGGTAGCCTGACCTCAAATCAATCTTCCAAAACATAGTAGAACCCTGAAGCTAATCAAATAAGTCATCAATCCTCGGCATTAGATATCTATTCTTTATTGTCACCTTATCAAACTGCTGATAATCAATACACATCCACATCGACAAATATTTCTTCTTCACAAATAAAATAGGAGCACTCCAAGGCGACACACTCGGTCTAATGAACCCCTTAGCTAAAAAATCTTGGAACTGCTCCTTAAACTCTCTCAACACAGCAGGAGCCATATGGTATGGAGAAATTGAAATGGCCCTGGTGCTCGGCTCTAAATCAATAGAGAAATCAACATCTCTCTCAGGTGGAAGGCCTGGAAGGTCGGTGGGGAACATATCTAAGAAGTCTCTAACCACAAAAATAGACTCAAGAGATGAAGGGCTAGCACTAGCATCTCGTACATATGCTAGATAAGCTAAACATCCATGAAAAATCAACTTCCTAGATAAAAGACAGGAGATGATTGATGCGCCTAAATTACACCTTCTTTTAGAAGGGTAAGCAGTCGTTGTTCAAATATAGAATCCAACGAAGGTTGGGGTCAATCCCATAGGATATATGGTAGGACTATAGTTTATTAGTGTTTACTTACACTGTTAGCCATTTATTTCCCTCGAAAGGGTTTATTTTTAAGTAACAAATATTAAAAGTAACTTAGATTCGTAACAAGTAACAAGTAACAGTTTGAATTATTGTTATGGATGAGAGAAGCGACTAGGGTAGTGTTCCCCATCAGATCATAACTTAGTAAGGCATTGTACTTAGTAAACTAGCTTGGTGCTTCGCATGCAGAATCGATAAGTTAGGTTAACCTAAATAGTTGGTCCCTCAGATAGATGAATTTCACCACAGGCCTTGGTCCGGCCTTGGGTGTTTGATTTATGTCCCTTACCTTGGATCCCCGAACAAGGTCAAGTTATTATATGAGGGATGGTAGCCTCAAATCTCCTTTGTTAAATAACCTTTTTCCCATTTGTTACCCCTTTGGTTCGGCAAGTAAAGATAAGGTGAGTTCTAATGTTGTACACCGTTAAAAAGCAATCAATGTGAAAGGGAGAGAAATACATGCATAAACACTACCCTAGAATCACCAAGTACTTTTCCTACTTCGTTAATCCTTCATTGTTCCCATAAATCTAGTTGTGGATTTAGATATGCATGTTCATAAGCGAATGATCAGATGTTGTTGAAACAATCATGAGCATATACTTACAAGAAGAAGTAAAGATATCTAAAATCTGGGATAAATCTCAATAACACTTCAATAATTCAAGAACAAACTTTAATTCCCAAGACTTATGTTATGATGTCTCCAAAACATAAACAAAACATAAAAATATCAAACAATGTTGAGAACCCTGAAATTAAACCTAAGGGTAAGTATTTATAGACAAAAAAGACCAAATCCTAAGTGTTCTAGGATTGACTGGACGCGGCACTTTCAATGGGATTCCCCATGGGTCATCGTGGATGCAATGGGCATCGTGGGTGCCCTTCGAGATTCTCTAAGGTTGAGTTCCAACTTAACTACCTTGTTTCCATGGGCTACTGTGATGGGACATGTTTTTTGCCACGCCCATCGTGTTTGCCTATTGGCTACACTTAGCTTCTCCACATATTCGCTGGATCATTCCCACGGGCTTTGCGATGTCCCGTCATGTCTCTTGCGGGTGTCGTAGCAGCCTGTCATATGAGTTATGCCTTGCATTCTTGATGCCTTGTTTAGACACCTTCTTCCACGGGTCATCGTGGATGCAACACCCTTGGGGCATGCCGTTTTGCCCAGAAATCTGCAACACTTTGGCCTTTTCATCTTTTCAATAATTTTCCCTATACATGCAACAAACGATATCAAATCCAATAAAATGTACTTATGAACTCCCAAAAATCCTTAGTTTTAAGCTTCGAAAGTGTCATGAAATCCGGACACATCAATACCCTCAACATAGAATGTTTGTGTGTCCTCAAGCAACAAATGAAAACAAAAACTAAAACAACGCTTAAGTAAAAGGAAACTAGAAACTATAGTAGCAGCATGATTTATTTATCTCTCAAATCTCCGAATAGTACCCACTCCTTAACAACTCAAAAACCAGTGAATTTAATCAAGTTATCAACACAACACATGATAGATCTATGAGTGACAACATGGTATTCATGAGTAAGCTGGCATACACAGGCAGTCATTCCAACCAAATAATTAGCAATCACAGTCCAATCTAGTGCCCTTATAACAAGGAAGTCCTGATCACACAGAATATCAATTTAACACAAAGGGACTGGGAACACGCTAACTCTCATAATGAAGTTCAAGCTGTACATGTACAATACCATAGGCTTTCCCTTATTTTCTATGCTTTGGCTTTCAAACAGTTTGGTTAGGATCACTATAGGACTTTGTTAGGCTTGTAATGCAGGCTTAGGGACGGGAATGGTACGTTTGGGTAAATAGTGACTATGCCCTCCTTGACACTACAATTACTTCTTTATTTTCTCCACCTTCTCAGACCTTACAGTTTGCTCCCTTATTCTCCTTTCTTTTATCAAACTTTGGGTGTGGATTTTATTACATTCTTGCAATTTTTTATTCATCATATTTCTTTTTTTTTCTTTCTTTCTTTTTTTTTCTTCTTTTCTTTTGTAGCACACAAACCACACCCGCTAGTCTTCTTTTTAATACTAGCCCAATCTTTTCATACCCAACACTTCCTACTCACCCCTAGAGTAGCCACCCTCAAATTAGGTTTTTAGCCTGAGTTGACGTGAATAATTTCGAAGGAGGGACCAGGGCCAAAACAGTGATTTATAGGAGACAAGGAAGGTGAATAGGATAACAACAAAAAGGTTCAACTTTTAGGCTCAAATTCAGGGATCAAATGGATTCAATTTTATTTGGTAGGTCATTTGGCTGAAGTGGACTATTTAAAAAATGGCCTATGCCCATATCCTAACCAAACCATTCTACAACCACAAAAAGACTAACCAGGCAAGTTCAAGATTGGCATTACAACAAGAACATATACTAAGCAGCTCTTTTCACACATGGCACAGAGTTTAGACTACAGATTAGCTAACTACCAGTTCATGCTTTAGCTTAAGCTACCTATCTCAGTTATATACATGTTGTCATTTACAGATCCATCAAGGTCAGTTCTAACACCTGATTGCACAAAAATTTGAAGGGGTCTCTATTTTTCAAAGAATTTCTTCAAAATCAGAACATGGATACATTTAGTTCCTAATTTACTTCTACAAAAACACATCCTATACTAAACATGCCGGTTCAACAGAAATTAAAGAGTCCTTAGGGAAAGAACACAGGCTAGAAAACAACAAGGACGTGGATACCTTATAGATACCATCATGAGTTGCCTCCCATGCAGCGCTTGATTTAACATCGTAGCACGATGCAAGTGTTTTGGCTACTCAGACTTTTCCAAAACACTCTACAAAACCAGGATGACCACAGCTGCCCCCATCTAATCTAAAAAGCAGTGCATTATCCCCAATGCACTAAAAACTAACTAAACGAGGGATACAAGGCATACCTGTGGAGCCTAAGCGCGGCCATTTGGAGTAGCTGTAGTAGGGCCCACATGATCGGTACTCATATCTTTCTCAATATTAGAGGTTGCCTCAGGTATAATGGGGTCATAATAAGGTATATAAGGAATGCCAGAAACATCACTAGCTTAACCACCCATGCCTACGGCATCAACCTCGATCTGTTGCATAACTAGGGTCTCCTTTGTTGCCCGCTCTAAATCTTTCTTAGCTCTCTTCACGGCTCTATCATCCCTCTTCTTTTGAGACTTTAGGCTAAGAGGCGCATTGTCTGCTCGGACATGCTTATCTTTTTTCTTTCTATTTTTAAGTGCACGGAGGGACTTGGGGGTAATTCAAGTTCTTTTTCTTTTCTCGATTCAGCCTCTTTTTCCTTTTCCAATTTGGCCAGCCGAAGCTCAGGGTCTACAAAGTCCCATAAGTCAAATGTTGTCTCTGACGTAATCTGTGGCAAGACTAGTGGATCCTTAGCTTGAGGAGCTAGACGACTCTTAAGCTCATCAACATCTACCCTTAGCTCAGCTATCTGCTGCTTGATTTATGTGAGTTCAACTGTGCCCATCTTCTAATGCGTCAATCCGGTCATTTAAATTAAGAAATAGTGCAATGGCCTTTTGGATGGAGGCATCAGTAATTGGCTGAAACTACAAAGAAAACTTTTTTATTTGTTCCTTCAACTTGATTGTCCTCTGTGGTGAAATTTGCCAGATGAAAAGAAAATATTGAATCAGTTTCCTCCATTGGAGGTGCAGCAAAAGAGGATAGGCCAGCACTAGTGTGCTTAGTTTGTCTACCCTGTGGGGTGGGAACAATAGTGGTGGACGGTGTAACCTTCGATGTTAGTACATATGCCTCTTGTGTAAGAGACAATGGCTCTAATGCACCACTCAAACCCATAACTCTAGTTTCATCCTTGGAACTCTTGCGATGATGTGTCCGAGTAGCCCACTTTGCCTAATCAATACCCACATATTTTGGGACATCAACTTCGTCACCCAACTCAGTAATGATGAATGGAAATAGATAGGAGGAACTTATCTTGGTGACTTTATCCCTGATTTTTTTAGCTATGAATTGCCCAAAGTTTAGTTTGTATTTTGATAACAAGCTAGCCACTAAGATAGCTCTTTCTAGAGTGAGCTGGTTGTCTCCACCCATCGGCATCAACCGTAGTCTCACTATGGCCTACCAGAACTTGGCCTCAAATGATAGAGAGGCATTTGTGATTTGTGGCCTGTCTTGGCCCAGGTATCTAGAATTCCCAATTATTGTGAGCCGCTTTGCCAACTATTTTGTCCATTTAGCTTCAACCTTCATCTGATGAACATACTCAAAAGGGTCGAAAGTAATCTCATATCCCAGCCCAAAGAGGAACCTGTTTATAGTTTTGGAGGAGATATTCAAAGGGATACCTCACACTGGGAAGCTCTCTAGAGCGCGCAAGTCTGCAGCTCTTTAACCCTTTTGGCATCTACTTTCCAATATGGCTTGTTAGTTCACATAGAACTCCTTCACGATAGTCGACTGGTAATCCAGGAGTGGCTTGCTAGTCAAACCCAATTGGTAGTACTGGAATATTGATCAATCTTGGGAAGTCCTTTAGCTTGAAGGGGTCTATCCTCTATTCCTCAGCGATAGGACGCTTCATGTGCCCCTTAGCCGTTGTGGCTAGCCCGTAGTCAAATATTTTCGGGGACCCTTTCACCAACCATCTAGTCTTCTCCCGAGCAAGTACGACCATTATGCCAGGGGATATCGAAGTGGGTGAAGTAGGCTCTCTTTTTGGGGTAGTGGTCTCAGTATTGGATTCGGCATCACTCTCTGCATCTTTGGCTGAACTGTGCTCAGACCCTGATTCATGATCATTTCCCAACTAGGTCCCAATTTCCATACCACTAGAAAGCTAGGTAGCTAGTTCTTGCCCTTCTTTGGCAAGTGTAAAAGCATGGTCACTTTATATGTTAGAACTAGCCGAGTCGTAAAATGATCCTTCCCCCTCTTCAAACTAGGGGAAGAATATACTATCATCTTTATTCTGGTTGCCAAGACGAGGGGGGTGTTATCTGAGTCATTTTTCTCGACTTCAGAATTGGTTTGATACTTTAGTCAAGACTTGACTGACATATCCTTTGCTTTCCAATCCCCCCGCCTCATAGTGGTGTTTTTGGTGCCATTTAGTACCTACGGGTAACCATAGTTAGCAACCGAAACCAAAATAAAAACTAGAAAAATTTGACACTTAAAAAAAAATCAGCAAATTTAGCCTCCCACGGGCGTGGGAAGTCCGACATCCCATGGGACAAGGCGTCGCATCCTTGCAGTGGCCTTTTTTTAAGGATAAGTTGTCCTCCCACGGGCGTGGGAGGTCCAACATCCTATTGGCTCGGGAGTCAAATCTGGCCAGAGACCTTTTCGAGCCTTGAACCATTTTCAACACCCTAATCGATGCCCTTCGTGCCTCAGATGTCCTGTCTGCTGGCCCGCGGGATCAAGTTAGTCATACAAAACTTCTCTCACTTAATTCATTTACTTAGAACAATTTCCTCCTCACCAAAACAATAAACATACTACATTCATAAGCACATATCAACCCATTTCATTCACCAATAATACAACCCTAAGTTCCAATTTTATTCAATTATCCACAAACACAAACATTAAGCAAAATACCACAACTAGGGTTAACCCGACCAAGATTAAAGTGTACAACATCAGAACCCATAGTTATTATCTTCCACTTATCAAATAGAATGCAACATCTTCAAGAAGAAAAATACTTACTCGTAGATTGTTAGAAACTCTTAAAGAAGAAGTTGTTAGAAACTCTTGAAGAAGAAGAAGAATCTTGGAGAACTTGATGCGAACTCTTAGATTGATGTTTTTGTGCTTGTTATTGCTATATGGGGCATGGATTGAGCGATTTGGGGGCATTTGATCGTGGGTTGAGTGCAAATTAGGAGGGGAAATCATGATTTGGGAGAAAGAGAGAGCGTGAGTGATGTTTGACCTCGATTGAATAAGGTCAAATGCTTAAGAGAACGCGGGGAAAGAGGGGAATGAGATTTCGGGTCGGGTCGGCTCGAAAATTAGAAGCAACTTTTAAAAAAAACTTTGACCATCTTTGACCAACCCATATAACAGGATAAGCGATAGCCCTAGAGCACGCAGCAGCCCATCGTGAGGAACTTACCTGGGCATCTCAAGCTTGACTCCTACGCCCATCAGGGTGATGAAGTCCCATCATACAATGCATGGGAATGAGCTAGTGGATCATTTTGAATTTTACTTGACTTTACGCCCATCTCCCACGCCTGCTGGGGAAGCAACGTCCCATCATATAGGGCGTGGAAATAAGACAGACCATAAATTTCTTCAACACTTTGAACATTTTCAATTGGGCTGCCATAGTCCCACAAGCGTGGCACCTGCGACAGCCCATCACAGAGCCCGTGGGACCCTTTTTTCCTACACTTCTTCAAGTTTTCATCTCAGTAATTCCTGCACATTCAAAATACATTAGTTCATGGGTTGCCTCCCATGCAACGCCTGATTTAACATCGCGACATGATGCAAGTCACTTGATAACTGAAACTTCATCAAGTTTTCTCATAAGTTGCCTCCCATGCAGTGCCTAATTTGATGTTGTGGCACGATGCAGGTTTTTGATTACTCAGACTTCATCAAGCTCCTTGGGTAATGTGAATACATCAAGAGTTCAAGCTTCAATAGATTTTAGCTCCTCTACAGTCCCCAAATATGCTTTTATCCATTGCCCATTTGCTTTGAATCTCTTGCCCTTATGATTTTCACGCTCTATAGCACCATGTGGGAATACTTGCACCACTCTGAATGGTCCAATTCACTTAGACTTCAACTTGCCAGGAAATAATCCAAGACTAGAATTGAAAAGCAGGACCAAATCACCAGGCTGGAAATCTCTTTTCTCAATCTTCCGATCATGGTACAAATTAATCTTTTCTTTGTATAGGGCTGAACTTTCATATGCATTGAGGCAGAACTCATCAAGATCATTCAACTGCCCAAGATACTGAAACAATGTTGCACACCAGTCTAAGTTCAACTTCTTCAATGCCCACATGGCCTTATGCTTTAGCTCAACAAGAAGATGGCATGCTTTACCAAACATAAGCTGATATGGTGACATACCTATTGGTGTCTCTTATGCTGTACTGTATGCCCATATGGCATCATCTAGTTTCCTAGACCAATCCATCCTATTTGCATTGACAATCTTGGATAGGATTGACTTTATTTATTTGTTAGAGACTTTAACTTTCCCACTAGTCTGAGGGTTATAAGGGGTTGCAACTCTGTGTCTTACTCCATATTTCTTGAGTATTGCACGAAACAACTTGTTGCCGAAGTGAGAGCCTCCATCACTAATAATTTCCCTTGGTGTACCAAATCTGGATAAAATGTTATTTTTCAAGAATGTTGTGACACACTTGCCTTCATTTAGATATGTAGTCAACAACCACCAATATATAACGGTTCCCATTAGACATCACAAATGGACCCATGAAGTCAATACCTCAAACATCAAACAGCTCGATCACAAGGATTGGAGTAACAGGAAGCTCATGCCTCCTTAATATACCTCCTTCCTTTTGACACCTGATCCAAGCTTTAGCAAAATCATGGGCATCTTTGTGAATGGTCGGCCAATAGTTGCAACATTTCAAGATCTTATGCGCAGTGTGGATGCCACTATGATGTCCCCTAATAAGGGATGAATGGAAAGCCTCTAGTATCTCATTCATCTCAGCTTCAGGCACACATCTACGGATCATAGTATCAGCACACACACGAAACAAGAATGGCTCATCCCAGAGGAATTTCTTAACATCAGATATGAACTTTTTTCTCTGGTGGACAGACATATAAGGAGGAACCACATCACTTGCCAAATAGTTGGCAATGTCAGCAAACTATGGAATAAAATCTTGTGAAGCGGCTAACACTTTCTCGTCTGGGAACCAATAATCAATCTCATGTGCATCATCAAGCTTTAGCATAGCTTCTTCCTCAAATCAATAAAAGTGATCTACTACCTGATTCTCTTTGCCCTTCCTGTCCTTGACCTTAAAATCATACTCTTGCAGCAGCAACACCCATCTAATCAATCTCGGCTTTGCATCCTTTTTAGCCATGAGGTACCTAAGAGCTACATGGTCAGAGTGCACAATTACCTTGGTTCCAAGCAAATAAGATCTGAATTTCTTGAATGCAAAGACCACAACAAGCAACTCTTGTTCCATCACCGTATAGTTCTTTTGAGCAGGATTAAGTGCTTTGCTAGTGTAGTAGATGGGATGAAGAATATTTATATGTCTTTGGCCTAGGACTGCTCCTAACGCTACTCCACTAGCATCGCACATAACCTCAAAAGGATGTGACCGATTAGGAGAAATAATAATGGGGGCTGAGATCAACTTTTCCTTAAGGCACTCGAACGCCTTCAGACATGCATCATCAAAAACAAACTTCATCTCTTTCTCCAACAACTTGCACAAGGAACTTGCAATTTTTAGAAGTCTTTGATAAACATGCGATAGAACCCAGCATGCCCCAAAAGCTTTGAATACCCTTCACAGAAACTGGCGGAGGCAATTTTTCAATCACCTCTATCTTCGTTTTGTCAACCTATATACCCTTCTTGGAGATCTGATGACCAAGCACTATATCCTATTTCACCATGAAGTGATACTTTTCCAGTTCAGCACTAGGTTACACTCTTCACATCTTTTTAGCACACAACTCAGATGAACCAAACAATCATCAAATGAGTCACCCACTACCGAAAAGTCATCCATTAATACCTCAATAGTGTCCTCCACCATGTCTGAGAAAATAGATATCATGCAATGCTGAAATATCGCTAGAGCATTGCATAAACCAAAGGGCATCCTCTTGGAAGCAAATATTCCATATGGACAGGTGAAAGTGGTCTTCTATTGGTCTTCTGGAGCAATCGAGATCTAATTGTATCCTGATTAAGCATCAAGAAAACAATACAATACTCCACCAGCAAGACAGTCTAAGATTTGGTCCATGAATGACATCAGAAAATGATCCTGCTCAGTCCAAGCATTTAGCTTTCTGTAATCCATGCATATGCGCCAGCTTATGACCGGCCTAATTGGTATCAACTCATTATTTGCATTTGGGACTACAGTAATCCCACCCTTCTTAGGCACACACTTAACAGGACTCACCCACATGGTGTCCGCAATAGGGTAAACCACACCTGCATCCAGCCACATGAAAATCTCCTTCTTGAAAACCTTTTGCATAGGGTGATTCAACCCACGCTGGTGCTCAATACTCGAAATGCAATCTGGGGATAACTGAATTTTGTTAGTGCAAATTCTAGGTGGAATCCCAATGATGTTAGCAATGGACCAACCAATGGCCCTTTTAAATTTTCTCAACACAGAAACTAGAGCTTCAACCTACCCTTTACCTAATTCTGCTACAATAATAACTGGCAAGGTCTCATTAGCTCCTAAGAACATATATCGAAGGTGAGACGGAAGTGCCTTGAGCTCCAAGACTAAAGGATCTTCAATAGATGGTCTGGCAGGTGGTGTTTGTCTATTCTTCAGGTCCAAATCAAGCTTCTTTGGAGCATAGCTATAAGACCCAATACCTATAAGTGCTTCTACCATATAATCATACTCCTCAATATCATCTCCATCAAAATTCATGATCATAGCTGCAAGTGCTTCAACACCAAGTCTTTCCTCAACTTGCACAATTAGCTGATCATCATCACCACATCAATAATAGAAACCACACGCATATCATCATGGTGCTTCATAGACTGGCAGACATTAAATTTAACTACCTCATCATTTAATCTGAACTTCATCTCCCCAATCTCTAAGTCAAGCAATGCAGATCCGGTAGCAAGGAAAGGTCACCCCAAGATGATGGGAACCTTAAAGTCAACCTCGCAGTCAAGAATAACAAAGTCCACAGGGAAGATAAAACTGTGAATTTCACAAGCACATTATAAAGAATTCACCATAGCCTTTTCACTGTGCAATTTGCCATAAGAAGCCGCATTATAGTCAGTTTGAGGGATCCCAAACCCAACTGATTAAACACTGCTAGTGGCATCACATTTATACTTGCCCCAAGATCACACAACGCTTTAGCAAAATAGAACGCTCTAATCGTGCAAGGAATTGTAAAAGCTCCAGGATCCTTCTTTTTTTGCACCAAAGAACGAGAATTAATTGCACTATAATGGTGAAAATTATCATCTGGCTCAAAACTCACGGTTCTCTTTCTTGTCACCAGATCCTTCATAAATTTTGCATACACAAGCATCTTCTCCAATGCTTCAACTAAAGGAATATTGACTGAAAGTTGTTTCAGCATGGAGATGAACTTGTGAAATTTACCGTCCTCAACATTTTTCTTCAATCTCTGTATGTCAGGTGGAGGAGGCAATGGGATAGGCTTCAAGACAGGCACAACCTCTTTATTTTTTGCTTTTGCCTCAGAAGACTTTTTCTCACTTGGACCTTCACCACTGTCTTTCTCGTCAGACTCTACCACAATCTCATCATCATTATTTTCAGGCTCGGCTGGCTTATCAACAACTATAGGCATAGGAGGATCAACAGTCTATTTTCCACTTTAGGTAGTCACAGCCACAACCTGTCGATCATTTTTTGGATTCTGAATTGTATCACTTAAGAAAGTACCCTTTTGACGGGAATTGAGAGTTGTAGACATCTGACTCATTTGTTCCTCAATCTGCTTTATCGGTATAGAATAAGTCTCAACCTTCTGACTCATGCCAGTAAGATTCACGTATATATATCCTTTAAGCTTCCCTCCGTAGCATCAACCTTTTTGTAATAACTTATTCATCAACTCTCTTATGGGTGGGAGTGGTTGATCAACACCTAATTTGCAATTTCCAAGGGGGATATATAGGCTGCTTCTATCATTCATGTAACCATCTCTCTTCTGCCAATCACCATGTCAACCCTGCTCCTGTCTGTGTATCCAAATTAAATGTAATTGTCCTCTCTGTTTTGATCTTAATTTCCTTGACCATTGGCCTGAAAACCTGTTCCTTGATCATTCAGGTAGCTAACTTTCTCATCAGAATCATACTCATCTTTCCTTTGAGATTTTCCTTGTGAACTGATTGCCTTCACCTTTTCCAGCCTGCCATTAAGAATTTGCTTCGCAATTAGATCCACAGTTATTTGCAAGCTTGCGAAACTCTGTTTAATATCCTGGAATTCTTGATGGTCGATGGAGTTCCCAACTGCATAAGTACCCACTGCACTCTCAGCTTCTCTAGTGTGCCAGGCTCTGTTAGTCTTGGTTACCCTATCAGGCATCTCAGACGCTTCATAATAAGTGTTCTCCATGAATGGTCCCCTAGTCACTCTATCAGCTATCGCCTTCATGTTGGCATTCAATGCTCTGTAAAATATCTCCATCAGATTCTCAAAAGAGATTCTGTGTTTTGGAACCTTCTTCAGCTTCTTATTGAACCTCAACCATGTTTCTTGTAGTGCCTCTGTGGATAGCTGCTTGAAAGTATAAATATCTTGTTTCAGCTGCAACATCCTAGACGGCAGAAAGAAACTCGCAAGGAACTTAGTCCTCAACTCCAGCCATATAAATATAGAATTTTTGGGAAATTCATTAAGACAAACACTTGGCTCTCATGTCAAAGAAAATTGGAATAGCCTCAGTCTAATAGCATCTTGCTCTACACCTGGCAGATTATATGCTTTGCAGATTCCCATAAGATTAGACACATACAGATTTGTATCCTTAGTAGGCAGCCTAGAAAATAGTCCTTTTAGGTTCAACAACTAGATCATGGTGCTGGTAATTTCAAACTTTGCACCTACTGGCAGTGGTGGCATGACTATGGGATCGGTAGTCCCTAAGTCATCCGCATCATCATTATTAATATCATACCGAGGGGCTTGTCGTGCTTGCTGCAACTGTCGGCCCCTGTTCCCTCTTGGTACAACTAGTCCTCTAGGCAAATTTCCTAAGGCTACTCCATTTTTTGCAGCTTGTACATCTAGTGCAGTTTGGCGAGCAACTTGTTGTCATGCTTTCTTTGGTTGCTCAGCTGCCGCATTTAGAGCTGCAAGGTCTACTACAATTTGAGCATATTTAGCAGCAAGGGTGTCTTCCACTGCATTTTTCCTCTACTCTTCTTCGGCCAATAATCGAGCTATGACCTGTTTTGGTGTCTCATGAACTCCCTCTTTCGGCATGTTTCTTAAAGTTCTATCGAGTTCAGGATAGTAAAAGATCAAAGGATTGCCTTGACTATTTTTACTGGGCATGCACAAGTGTGCAACCTGCGTAAAAAACAAAAATAATAGAAAAAGTAAAATCAAGAAATAAAGACTACTAGTGAAACAAACACAATTTCTCTTAATCTTATACTGTATTCCCCGACAACAACGCTAAAATATGATGCGCCCAAATTACACTTCCTTTTAGAAGCATAAGTGATCGATGTTCAAATATAGAACCCAACAAAGGTTGGGGGCGATCCAACAGAGAATATGGTAGGACTATGGTTGATTAGTCTTTATTTGCGCTTTTGGCCATTTATTTCCCTCAAAAAGGGTTTTTTTTTAAGTAATGAATATTAAAAGTAACTTAGATTCATAACAATTAACAAGTAATAGTTTCAAAGGTTGTTATCATTGAGAGAAGAGACTAGGGTAGTGTTCCCCATGAGATCATAACTTAGTAAGGCATTATACTTAGTAAACTAGCTTGGTGCTAAGCATGAAGAATCGGTAAGTTAGGTTTACCTAAATAGTTGGCCCCTCAGATAGATGAATTTCACCATACGCCTTGGTCCGGCCGTGGGTGTATGATTTATGTCCCTTACCCTGGATCCAAGATTAGTTATTCCGGGACAAGGTCAAGCTATTAGATGAAGGTTGGTATCCTCAAATCTCCATTATTGAACAACCCTTTTACCATATGTTACCCTCCTGATCCGGCAAGTTAAGATAAGGCGAGTTCTAACATTGTACACTGTTAAAAAGTAATCAATGCGAAGGCGAGAGCAATACATGCATAAACACCGCCCTAGAATTACCAAGTACTCTGCCTACTGTGTTAATCCTTCATGGTTCCCACAACCCTAGTTGTGGATTTAGCTACTCATGTTCATAAGTGAATGATCAGAAGTTGTTGAAATAATCATGAGCATATACTTACAAGAAGAAGTAAAGAAATCCGTAATCTTGGATAAATCTCAAGAACACTTCAATAATTAAAGAACAAACTTTAATTCTCAAGACTTATGTTATGATGTCTCCAAAACACAAACAAAATATAACAATATTAAACAATGTCAGGAACCCCAAAATAAAACCTAGGGGAAGTATTTATATACAAAAAAAAACCAAATCCTAATTTTTCTAGGATTGACTGGACGCAGCACATCTGGTGGGATGCCCCACGGGCCATCGTGGATGCAACGGGCGTCGTGGGTGCCCGTTGGGCTTCCTTATGGTTGAGTTCCAGCTTCACTGCCTAGTTTCCACTGGCTGCTGCAATGGGACATCTTGGTTCCCATGCCCGCCGTGGTTGCCCATAGACTACACTTAGCTTCTCCACATCTTCGCTAGATCATATCCATGGGCTTTGAAACATCCTATCGTGTCTCTCGCAGGCATCGTGGCAACCCATCATACTGAGTTATGCCTTTCATTCTTGATGCCATATTTAGATGCCTTCTCCCATGGGCCATCGTGGATGCGGCACCCATGGGGCATGATTTCTTTCCCATAAATCTTCAACACTTTGGCCTTTTCATCTTTTCAATACTTTTCCCTGTACATGCAACAAATGACATCAAATCTAACAAAATATACTTAAGAACTCCAAAAAATCCTTAGTTTTAAGCATCAAAAGTGCCGTCAAATCCCGGCACATTAAAGATCCCAGACGGTGCGCGGCTAACAAAACCTTGCCACACAACAGGGGATACACCGGGCACGGATATGGTCTTGGCATAGCAATCCAAAATTGCACGGTGAGGGGATAACCAGTCCACGCCCAGTATCACATCAAAGTCCAAAATATGAAGAATCATCAAATCACCGTAAGTCTCCAAATCACCAACTGAAATCGTACAAGATCTTACAATCGGATCTACTACTAAAGAATCTCCTACGGGAATCGAAATAAAAACAAGGAACAAAGTAGGCAGATACATATGAACATGCAGATCCAGGATCAAATAAATCCATAGCAGACTGATGGAACACAGAAATCGTACCTGTAATCACAACATTCGAGGCCTCTTCCTCCGGTATCCTAGGGACAGCATAAAACTGATGACAACCTCCACCTGCCCAAGAGCCATCCCTACCACCTGCTATGCCACGTGGGGCACCACCCTTAGCCTGACCACCACACCCTCTAACTAGAGGCTGAACTACTCGCAAAGCCTCGGCCGGCTGGGCGGCTGGGCGGCTGACTGAACTGTACCCCGCTCGGGGTAATCTCTAGCATAGTCACCAATAACTCCACAATCATAACAATTCCCTGATGGCCTGAACTATCAAGAAGGACCATCAAAACTTGAATGGCCCCTATGTATTGATGCCCCAGAAGCTGCACCCCTCGAAGACTGACCCTGCTCAAGCTGAGGACCACTCGAAGTCTGAAGTGAAGCCTGAACGGGTTGGCTGGACTGACCCTAGTGCTGTTGTGGCTGATAACCCCAGGCCCACTGGCTTGAACCTCTACCACCGTGTCAATAACCACTGTAGCCACCCTGATAATGAGGCCCATTATCTTTAGCCCCCTGATCATGTTGGTGCAAGTCCTCCAGAGTATGTACATAGTCTGCAATAGCTTGAAATGACTGACCACTAGAAACCAACATCTCAGCTAGCTGTCTAAGCTCTGTCTACAATCCCCAAAAAAACCTGCGAATCTTGTCTGGCTCGGTGGGAATGATCATAGCTCCAAATGGAGAAAGCTAATGGAAACGAGTCTCATTCTCAAATATAGACATGGATCCCTGCATAAGCCTGGTGAACTGGTGCCGACGATGCTCTTGATCAATCTGTGGTAAGAACTTGGCCATGAAGGCCTCATAAAACTTAAACCACAGCAACGAAGGTGGTGTGGAAGGTTTGCAAACAACATGTGCCCTCCATTATAACTTTGCTGGACCGTCCAATTGATACGTAGTATATCCAACCCCATGAGTCTTTAGCAAACCCAGATGGTTTAACATCTCCTCACAAGTGGTAGTGAAGTCATGTGGATCCTGACCCGATGTAGCATCAAACCTTGGTGGTACCAATCTCAGAAATCTACTAAATTCCTTTTGCTCTACATCTGTGATAGCTGGGCAAGGAAGAAGAGGCTGTGCAATCGCTGGAACGTGAATAACCTCAGCACCGGGAGCTGCACTAAGCTGCGCTCCTAAACTCTAAACTCCCAGGACTACCCCTTGAGTGGATGTCTGTGCTACCTCAGAAGGTCACTCCCTGATCATACCTAATAACTGAAGCAGTAAACCTCGAATATCTGAAGACTGAGTTGGGGCTGAAGCTGACACAGAAACTGGTGTTGGAGGTGGTGGCACATGTTGTGGATCAGGAGCAAACTGTGGCTCATAATCAAGCTCGAGCTCTAGCTGAACACTAGCATATCTAGCAGGTGTTGCTGCTCTAGGATGACTTCTACCTCTACCCTTGCCACCACTTTGGCCCCGAGCTGGAGCCGAAGGTGCAGGGGTCAAAGCCACTTCTTCACTAGAAGCCGAAAAACTCATATAAACCATCTACAGAAGAGTGAACCAGAACAAGTGAGATTTCCAGAAACATTCAAGGATACTATGCACGAGATAGAAGAAACAAAAGTCCGTTTTTCCTAAGATATCACTATAGCCTCCCGAAGATTGAGTACGGATGTCTCCGCCCTGATCCGCAGGACTCTACCAGACATTAGATCCTATAATGATGATACCAGTGAACCTAGAGCTCTGATAAAAAGCTGTCATGACCTAATTTCTTGGTCATGATGACACATATAACCCCTCGGTAAGCGAACCAATTCCCATATCTCAGAACGGCCAGTAATGGGCTATTATCTAACAATTAAGCATAAGAATAGGTTAAATAGATGAAGCAAGGGCAATAAGTAAAGAAAGTGAACAACAGGAATATATAACGTATATATGCGAAAGCTAAACCAACCCAAAAGCTAGTATCATAGTATAGAGCTGGAACTACATCAACAGAGAATAAATGAATCCAAAATAATATATACATATATATTCGAATAGGGATAGATTACATGATACAAAAGATAAACTAAAGCCAAGCTCCGATCGCCAAGAGCTCTCCTTTAGCCTGAAATATCCCAAAATAGCACCTCGCACGAGTCTCCAATGAGCTAATGGCGATGGTCCACACTAGGATCTACACCAGAATATGTAGGGTGTAGTATGAGCACCAACTGCAAAGCAATCGGTACCCAGTAGGTATCATAGGCCGTCTGGGCACATATAACATAAAAGATCAGTAATAAACAGAATAGAAACAAGTAGTCACTGAAACAATGAAGAAGCACATCAAAGCTAGAACAAAAGGAATACAATCAAGAACAATACACATAGCTAGATATTAGAACGCATATCAGAGGTGAAAGAAAGAAACACGTACCCGGGATCCTCGCATGAACAAGTATATAAAGAGAGATTCAAGAAGTAGGCAGCATACCGGTAACCATAAATGAGTAGATAAGGAGAAGAATAATCACATTAATCATGCTCGAATACAACATGCAATAAACCCAATCGGCATACTAATCTTAAGTCAAGAATTTAACAACTGGAAGCCCAAGTACAACCTTAACAATCTCCAATCTCATAAAGAATCATAAAGGGAACCAATATTGATAAATAGTAATAATAAGTCTAACTACAGTCCCACGGGCGCCCATACACCCGAGGAACACAAGCAAGTGAATACAGACCCTCGCAGCCCATAATACCAGAGCGTATATTTAACAAAAAGTAAACAAGGGTGGGACCTCACAAAAATGAATGATATGATATGATATGATGAACTAAGTGTAACAGCAGTGTCATATGTTATCTATGATGAACGAAGTGTAACAGCAGTGTCATATGTTACCCCCTCTGGTGCCCCAAGGGTCCTATAAAGGCGGGATCCATGGAAGGAATTCTCCTGCATACGTCTACTCCACCTTACACCCCTCCCTCCGGTCACCCTTTTACCTTTAGAACTTGGTTTGGAATGATAGGGTCCATGGAGGTCTACTTGTAGACCACATATGTAATGACCCTTCCGGTCATTTCCACGTATATGATTTCCTTGTGCCGTTAGAGCTTGTTTGTAGAGGCCCCAAGTCACTTAAGTCTTGTTGGGACCGGTATTTCGGTGCCGGGTCCATTTGTTTGGTCGTATGATAAGTTTTGAAGCCAAGCAAGTCGGCAAAAGTTATCGTAAGTTCTTTAATAAATTTCCTGAACTTTGGGTAAAATGTCTCGGAGCTTTTCTCCAAATATATAAAGAGTTAGAAGTCCCCCAAAATACCAAATCGAAGGTCTACGAGTCTAGTTTCCAACGCATAAAACCTCACGTCCAACTGATCTTGGAGTAAAAAGTTATGACTGTTTTACCGCGGACTGTCTGGCAGAAAATGGGTTGCGAACCGGGTCGCGAACCTGGTCGGGTCAAACTCGATTTAAGCCCCAACTTCACGTTTTAAAATGCCATTTCAGTTCTGAAATAGTGAGAAAACATAAGGGATGATTCTGAGAGAGTTCTTGAGTAACAAAATCGTGCGATGGTGAGTTGCAAACTTAATTTAAGAATTTTATTAACATCGCGTGTATTTGAAAATATTTTATTGAAAAGTTGAATTTGGTGAAAATTATATTATTATTACCTTTTTAAAATATTTTAAAGGTTTATGAAAAATATTTTTGTTACGATATAATTGTATATGTATTTATTTTATAAGGTTTTTATACACCGTAATATTTTAACGGAGGTAGTAAATTTAGTTATGTTAAAAATTATTATTATAATATAGTAGGTTTTATTCAAAATAATTTTCTAATGATTATGGTATATTCAAAAGTTATATTTATTATACCACGAATTTATGCAATACCCGAGTATTTACATAATAGGAGAGAGATTGGATAGTGTTGGTACCACCACTTCCACGTGGAAGTGGTGGAGACATGTAACAAATGAGTGCTGCCACTAATCACCCCATCAAAGTGCCACCATTAGTCTAGTAATTAATTAGTATGATATAAGTCATGTGCTATCCATTTACATGCTAATTGACTTTTGCATTTTCCCATTTTTCACTTTGAAAATTTCAGCAACTTTAATTTGTTAAGATCCCTGCACATTCATAGGTACTCATTCACGTGAGAGGCTTTATTTTTGAGAAAAATATATTTGATAAAGAAATTCAATTATCGACGTCAAGTTATTCAAGCCCAAATCTGATTCTGATTTAGTTTTGGATTTTCTTGGAGTGGTTCGAGCTTGGACATCATCTTAGCAGCTTGTCATCGGACGACAGGTAGGTTACGATTTATTTTCCCTAGACTCCGCATATATAGAATAAAATTTTATTAATGGGCATCCTTGGGTTGGTTTATTAGGTTGGTACCACAGACCTTGACCGCTTTATTAATGTCCGCCTACTTTTGTTCCTCCGTTGCTTGTAGTATTTGCCGATATATTTTATTTACCCTTGTGGTCCTATGAGGACTTGTTGACTCTGGAACATAGAAGGTGGGATTTTGGGAATGTCCGCGAGTCCCGGGCATAGAATTATCCTTCTAGGCTGGTTATGCTTGCTGAGTAGTTGTGGGCCTGTGCAGGGTCGATAGGTTGATTGTGAGCTGCTGGGCAGCTATTGTGTTTGATTATACCATTTTCATGCATATAAAGAGGTTTTATACATGTTTTACTACGGTATGGGCTTCGGGCCTACTGACACCATTTTCTAAACCTTGCATGGCCCGGGGGGCCCATTTTTTGATGGAAATAATTTGGAAATGGTTTGATTTAACTTGTGAATATTCCTGGGTAGAAGGAAGTAAAATTATGTTTTAAAACACCAGTTTTACTACTACGCTAGACTCGGCAGGGCCGGGGTGCTAGTTGAGTTTTCTTTCTACTTGAGATGATTTTTAGCCTCGGTCGGACCGAGCACCTGAGATGACTTTCTACTGTTTAGACCCGGTTATGCCCGGGCACCCTTAGAGGGGTTTTGTTTTGAGATATTTTTCTACTACTTTAGTCCTGGACAAGGTCTGGGCATGCATATTCGAGACTGGGTCTCTATCTTGATACCAGACTTGCTTCCGGACGACATGTTTTAATATTGAGTTTTAGTATGGGGTCTGGGACCTCCATGGACCTTGCCATCCGGGACAGGGGCTACGGGCTGCGTGTGCCGATGGAGGGGTATACGGTGGAGTAGAGGTATACAGGCAGTGTCCTTTCATGGAACCTACCTGCTGGGCCGGATCGGCACCGGAGGAGGTACATACAGAGATACCATTTCACTTGAGACCTTCAGGTACATACAGAGATACCATTTCACTTGAGACCTTCATGCATCATATCATTCATTGTTTGAGGCTCCACCCTTGTTTTTTGTTTGTTGATTGTACGCTCCGGTAGTATGGGATGCCGGAGGGTTTGTTTTCACTTGTTTGCGTTCCTCGGTTGTATGGGCGGCCGGGGGACTGTAGGTAGACTTTGACTATTTACTTGCAGAATTGTTCCCTGTTACGGTTAAGTATGAAATTGGTTACTGCTAGACTGTTAGTTTCTGGATTTGAGATTGATATGATTAGTTGAGTTTGATTCATGTCTCTGAGCATGCCTATCATTACTCTTTCTCTCTTCTTCTTACACTTGAGGTTACCGGTATACCATCCATTTCGTAAACTTATTTTGTGTACACTATTATTGCAAGGACCCCAGGTGCGTTGTTTCTTACTTTCACCTGTGCCTATGGTGTGTATATTCTGCTTACTAGCCTCACATGTTGTTCTGTTGATTTCCCTCTAGGCTAGTTCCTGTGTACCTTTCATTGAATTCTGTGACTGCTTGCTACTATTATGTGTGTTACTACGCTTTTATCTTATATGTGCCCAGTCGGCCTATGATACCTACTGGGTACCTTATGCTTCGCATTTGGTGCTCACCCCTACCCCCTGCATCTTTGGGTGCAGATCCTAGCCTGGGCCATCGCCGTTAGATCGCTGTAATTCGTGCTTGGAGATCTGTTGGGGATTACTTCAGACTGAGGGTGAGCTCTTGGCGATCGGAGCTTAGCTTTAGTTTATCTTTTGCTTCATGTACTCTATTACCATTCAGAGACATCTGTATATATTGTTTGGATCGTTTGCACTCCATGTGTGTAGTTTCGGCTCTATACTATGATACCAGGTCTTGGGGTTTGGTTTAGTTTCCGCATATGTATATATTTATAGTCCTTTTATTTGTTCTCTTCGTCTTGTTCTCTTATTTGTTAGATAGTAGCCCATTACTAACTGTTCTGGGCTACGGGGATTGGTTCACCTATCGGGGGTTGTAGGTACCATCTTGACCAAGAAATTGGGTCGTGACAACATACTACACTCTAACCTCATAATATCAGTCCAGAATGCCACAGGATCCAAACTAGTAGTCAAATGCTCGAAATGCATGTCTAAATTCTATCCAGGTCTAAATAAATGAAATAAGCCTCAAACCCCCCCCCCCTCCCCCTCTCAAGGGTGCCCGGGCTACCCGAGTCTAAAACAGTAGTAAATCAAGTCTGATGCTCGGCCTTACTGAGTCTAATATTGTTTCTCACCAACAATAGAGTCAGTCTAGAACCTTGGTTCAACTAGGTCAAATATAGTAGGAAAACTTTGACAACTCTCTCTTTTAACTTTTCTTACCCCAAGAAGATCTATTTAGGTAGTACCAAACTATTTCATAGTCATTTTTACTAAAAATGGGTCCCACAGGCCATGCAAGATTTAGAAATCATTAATAGTAGGCCCGAAGCCAAAATCGTTGTAAAATTATGAAGAAACCCTTTTATATGCATGTTAATGGCATGCTTAATCACAAACAGTAGCCCAATACCTTTCAGTCAACCTATCGGCCCTGCACAGGCTCCAATCATTCTACAACACTGATAGTCAGCTCTATAACTATAATAAAGATGTCCAGGACTCACGGACATTCCCAATATCCCAGCATCTATGCTCAAGAGTCAATATAAGTCCACACAAAACCACAAGGGTGATAATGACATATAAAACAAATACAACAAACATCTAAGGAAGGAAACAGATCGGACATGAAGAAGCGGTCAAGGTCTATTGTACCAAACTAGTAAACCCAACCCAAGGATACCTATTAATATATTTTTTATTCAATATATGCAAAGTATGAAGAGTTTAAATCATAACCTACTTGTCGTCTGATGACAAACTACTGGGATGATAATATCCAAGCCTAAATTGCTTCGAGAGACCCCAAACGATTATCAAACTATCAAAAATATAAATAATACATCAAAATGAGTCTAACGATACCAATATCACTATAATAAAAGCTGGTCCAGAATACGAGTCAAAAGCGAGCCCGTGGGGCCCATAACCTGAAACTTAAAAAAGAAAGAAGCACGATGACCACAATGATTCCAAGAATACTTGCCAAAGAATTAAGCAATTTTGGCCAAGGGAAAGGATCCAAAACATCCCGCTCAAGCTCTAAATTAAAGAATGGAAAATTTAAGAACAAAAGTCAGAATTTGAGCAAGGAAAGCTTACCACAATGAGTGAACCACGCCAAGGAAAATGAACTCAATGATTCCACGGGGCATGCAGTCCCAAGGGAGCAGATTCAACAACAATTTCAAGCTCCAACAGTTTACAACAATGGTGAAATCAATAATGGAGAATACAACTTGGGGAAAGAAGGAGAACTTACCAAAATGCCAAGGGAGTAAGAATTTCTGAGGGATAAATGAATTCTCTAAGATAACACTGAATTAAGAACCTTGGGTAGAGAGTATTTGGTGTTCTAGTGTTGGGAGAAATGAATAAGAAGGATGAAAAAATAAATAGGAAAATATTTATACTGCCCTGAGTCTTTCATCGTGATCGCGAAGGGACCCCTCGTTGTCGCAAAGACCATGATGGCTAGACTATCACGATCGCGAGAACTAGCCACATGGTTGCAATGAAAAAAGGAGAGAAGGCCTCATCACGTTCACGACAAAGGACATCACGATCGTAAAGAATAAGGGACCAGGTGCTTCATCGCAGTCACAAGGAAGGAGGCTCGCAATCGGAATTAAGGCCTGAGGCCTACACCTACAACAACAAAAACCTACAATATATCTAAAACTCTATGGGGAATTATGGGCACGATTGGAAACTGATACTCAAAAACCAATAATGCTAAAAAAGTGGAAACGACATTCTGAACTCAATGGAATCAAAGAAACTTCCATACAAGGTTGTTTTGAAGAAATGTTGACCCAAGTCAATACTAACCAACAAGCAACCATACATTCGAAATGAGCCCGGCAGTTCCACTTTGAACTCCAAATGGCCTAAAAATAGAGAAAGCAACACAAAACCCACACAGTAAGTTCTCATGCCTCGACTAAAGGTCCAACCAGACCAAACATAATGCTCTGGAGCTAACAAAACTGCCGGAATTTGATTATGATCATGTTAGCTAAGAATGTTGACTAAAGTCAACGATATTCTAAGTTAAAGCTCTAAAACAGGAAACAGCCAAAACAACCAAATAACAACCAGGGCACCAAACTACCAGTCCCAGCAAGTTATAAATGACTTGGGGCTACTATAGGAAAGCTCTAACAGTACAAAGAAAATGTGAACGTGAAAATGACTGGAAGGGTCATTACAAAGTTTTAGCTTGTTGAGGCTTCGAGTTTTTGGAATTTGAGTATTGAGGGGCTAGTGAGTCCTATATTATTGAGGTTCTGATTGTGTAGACGTATGAGCAGTTGTGGAGTATTGAGTTCTATTCCTTGTCATGGTTTTTCATTAGCAGATATGGGTGCTTATAGTTTAGTTATTCTATTCTAGGGTTACACTGGAAGGACTATTGTTCGTCTATTCTTGTCTTGATATTAATGTCTTAAGCATGTTTCTATTAGTTTATTGCTTCTATTTCGATTGTTGAATTGTTCTCCTACTTCCCCTTTATTTTGAGGTTACCAGTATACCACCCATCTCCTTAAACTCTCTTTTTATATGTATTGTTGATGCAAGGATCCCATGTGAGTCCTTCTTCCTTATTTCACCTGTGTTTATATGTATGTATACCTTATGTGCTAGCACGTATACTTGTAACCTTTGGTTGAAAACTCTTTGTGCTAGTTCATTGTGCTCCTTCCTTGTTTTCCGTGACTATTTCCTTATTATCTGCTTATTATTGTTTTTATATATTATATGTGCTCAGTAAGCCAATGATGCCTACTGTGTACCCGTTGTTTATCAATTGGTGCTCATACTACACTTCTGTATCTTTCTGATGCAGATATTAGTTAAGCTTTCACCGTTGATCATGTTGGAGACTCATGAAAGTTTTGGATATTCGAGACTAGGGTGAGCGCCTGATGGTCGAGGCTTGACCATATCTCATCGTTTGTACTGTTACTCTTTGTATTTTCGGAGACAATTGTACTTATAATTTTGTTACTTCTAGCACTTGTATTCTATTAGAAGCTTCTCTACTGTCGATACTAAGTCTTGGGGTTGGTGTAGTTTCTTTTTGTATATATTTAGGTTATTGCTTCCGCTTTGTCTATCATTATATTCTGCTTCCGCTTATTTCTGCTTATGGTGTGTATTGGTTAGGTAGTAGCCCATTACTAATTGTTCTGGGCTACGCAGATTAGTTCGCCTACTGGGGGGTTGTAGGTGCCATCATGACCTTAGAAATTGGGTCATGACACCATGAACCATACCGGTGTGGTATTCGATCCACAATAATCATATCATTATCAAATCAATGCAACTAGGCTCTCAAACTTATCCCTCATGAAAATATATATATGGTGTCCAAGACACATTTACGCTTAGCCATTTCAGCTCACTTATCACTTCTTGTTCATCTAGCCTATTCGTTCAAGCATAACCGAAAAATATATCTAGTTCAATCATAATTCTACTACATATCATGTAATAAAATGAGTCTCAACTCCAATTAATACCATAACTTACCTCAAGTGAAGAATTACCACCCACAGGTTACTACGCAATTGCATTGCCCTTTCTTAACTCTTCATAAAGCTCAAGGTCTACAAACAACAATAATACAAGAGTAATAAATCACTTACTCTTCATTTCAGACCTAGTGAATTTAACCCATCAATTCTACCCTTAAACAAGGTTTCTAGCATTATCCAAGAGTTAATTAATCAATAAATAGTCCCAATGCATTCATAGAATCAATACCCAAAGGGTTTCTAACC
Source organism: Jaltomata sinuosa (assembly GCA_003996215.1). Classification (NCBI taxonomy): domain Eukaryota; kingdom Viridiplantae; phylum Streptophyta; class Magnoliopsida; order Solanales; family Solanaceae; genus Jaltomata; species Jaltomata sinuosa. Next base: position 149,934 of record QJPP01001001.1, read on the forward strand.
AAGTTTATCCCTTTTTAGACATTTTTATGCCTAGAGGTTTCACCTTTATGGAACCCAAGGTTTTTGATAACACTCAAGTAACACTTTCCATACGGAGGTGAAGGCGATCCTTAAGCAAAATGAAATGTATAATCCTGATGGAAGTCGGGTCGATCCCACTGAGAAATAATAAAGTTTCCTAAAGGATTGTCGTATATCAATAACTAATAGAGTCAATGTTCAAACGATAATAAAAGTAAAAAGGGGGGATATTGGGGAATTGGGAAATCTATCACAATTTGCATTTCAAGCAAAAACGTAAAGTAATACATGAGTTTGTATCAATAGAGAGGACGCCAAGGGGTATGCTTCCGGTGGGACTCGAGCACGGGTCAAGGTACATGCTCAATTACATAAATTTTCACAAAAAAATTTGGGTAGCAATGGTTTTAGGCATGAATGTTAATCTTTCGATCTCACAAACATTTATTCCATGGTCTTTGTTGAAGCACCATGGTTTTACGATTATCCAACCAATATTACATTAAGAAAGTTACACTATCTCTAACTTAGACTCTTAAGTGGGTGTTTCTGGCGTATTGAGCTATTTCTAGCCTCAATCTAAATGGAATACCAAGTACCCACTAGTGAATTCTCATTCGAAATTATGAACCTCTTTCTCAAGAAAGAACACAATTAGGTAATTTCAATCAATGTTTGCAACCATTAATTTTAGAGTTTAAATATGGAGAATTCACTAGACCCATATCAATTTAGCAATTATAAATACAAATAAGCAAGACTCATTCCCTTTAATCAGGTACCCATCATACATATACCCCTAGACAAGGAGACTTAGCCACTCATGCTAAAGGAATAAGAAGCAATACCAAGTGGGTAATTCAAATTTACTTTCATTAATGGAGGAAGTTTCCGATATCCAAGATCAATTTATAAATCCAAGTTTGGAGATGGAGAGAATTGAGTGAAACCCTCTATCTTGCCTTGGGAGAGAAAACTTATTCTACAATAAAAAACTATTCAACACTGTCAAAAACTATGGAAAACTATGCCCCAATTGGGAAATCGTCACATAAAAGTGGACAAAAATGCCCCTTGAGATCTGTGCGCCATGACATAAGTTTTGCATATCTCATTGTGCGCATTGCACAACTCCTTCTTAGCAGACCAATGACTAGGCTTCATCTTCGAGTCTTGTGTGAGGTGGGGTGCAGACCGCACCAGGCAGAATGCATGTCACACGGTAGTCGTACCCCTCAGCATATTCTTCTTCTTCTTCTGAGCTTCATGCGGTGGAAGGTACAGACCACACCAAGCATTTTGTGTGTCGCACAACGGCTGCACCTCTCAGCAAAATCTTTATCTCTCTTGATCACTTCAAACTTCAACTCCTTTTTAGATCTTTTGGGTACAATTCCCTGTTTTCTACTTTTGACCAAGAGTACCGGCATCCACATCATTAAAGTCCATAAGAACCACTAAGTCTTATCAAAACATAGCAATAATTCATAATTAAAGTCTCATTAAGTTAGTAGATTACCGACTTATCAAACCCCCAAACTTGAACTATTGCTTATCCACAAGCAAGATACTCACAAGGTAAGGTATGAATTATGCTTTAAAACTCAATCAAGGCACAAAAGGTTAATCTATTCTAAAAACTTAAAAAATAATAAATAAAACACTAAAACAAAAGACTCAACTATGATGTTTATCTCAATTTGAACCACCACATTCTCAAGGCAATTGCTCTTTTAAAAACATTCATCAAAAGGACTTCCTTTCTCACTCAAAAATAGGGGAATTCTCCATTCAAAAAAGATTAAGCTTCTCAAGTCATTAGCATACCATCAAGGTTTGCCTCAAGATTCGCCACACAACTTGTCTCATTCATTCCTCTCAATTGAAATAGACACTTTATGTTTCAATGCTAGTGAATGATTCCACTCGCCATAAGAAAGAATCCCACTCACAATTATGCAATTCACAATACAAGGGATTATAAGAGAACCACAAAGACTCTCACTCACTCAAAGAAGTTCAAGTGCACACATGTCGAACCATAGGCTTGTTGTTCATATAAATCACCACTAATGTAGAGTGACCAAGCTCAAAATCATTAAGGACTTGCGGGTTACAATGTTTGCTAGGGCTAAGATGAGGATTGCATTTGGCTCAAGTGACTAAACCTCCCAAACACTCTGTGTTATCATTATTAACACCGCTCACATTTTCAAATTTTGACTTCACCTTATTTCTCCCTCACACAACACAAGTTTTTTTTCCAACATGGTCATTTAACCTCCTAGTATCACCTTTATTTGTAGCACCAGTTCTTTTATTTTAATTTTGCTCATTGCATTAGACTTTGGAGCAATTTTCAATTTATACATATGATGCTACCTTGCACTTGAAGTGCATTCCTTTTCTTATCCACAATGAGTACATACACCAAAAAACTTAGGCTTTTGCCTATGTTGTCATTTCAATTACATCCCCCAAACGTAGGCTTTTGCCTATGTTTCACTTTTGAGCCACTAAGAAGGATGGGTGCAAGAATAGAGGTTCCAAAAGTTGTCAGGGTGTTAGAGTTTGGAGCTTAGTTGATGGCTATGGACTTTGTGGTAGGCTTACCACACTACTTGCAGAAATTGGGTTTTGTGTTTTGGTTTTATAGGGAAGATTGCCCTGGTTCATTCAGACTTGGCGCGGTGCAGCGAGGTTGGTTCTGTTCGACAGTTGGGAGATTTCTCCATCGACCCAGGATTTTCATCCATGTCATTCTTGATCTTGGTATGCTAGTTGTAGTTTGGCTCCGATGGTTGGTTCAGTTGGCTTTTTATATCAAGATTGATCTTAGCAAAGGTATCCGTTCATTGGTTGAAGGTTAGTCAAGGCAGATTACTCCAGATTTCGAGGATATGCTATGGGTTATTATCTTGGATGGCATAGGCTAGTAGACAAGATCTTGGCTTGGATAGAGTTTGCATCTGAAAATGACATCATTTGAGGTTGAGTACAGTGGGAACTATAGATCTCTGGTGGGTTAGTTGATGTTTTGAGTGTGGCTCGAGTGTTTGACTTGGGTGAAGCTTCATGGTCATGGTACAGAGTATTCAGGTTAGACAGAAGGGTTTTGCGGGTCAATGGATTAATGAGTTAGAGGTTTGATTAGTGGTTTTCTAGGTCGACCTGGTTGTCGTATCAACCTTTCGAGTTTCAGGTGTTAATCACCTTGGTTATCTTGGTTTTGCTGTTTTGTTGGTGTGTTTCGATTGAGTTTCTTAAAGGTTCGGTTCAGTTGCTAGACCTTTGGAGCCTTTTTGAGTTTAAAGGTTTTATTTTCAGTTGGTTGGTAGAGAGTTGGAGTTTGTAGTAGTTTCCCTTTGGGTTATATCCATTGGGTGCCATCTGGTCTAGAAGGCTACCTGAGAGACCAAGAAAGTGGTGCAGGCATAGTATCTGTCGTTGTTTTAGTCTTTGGTGTTCTCGTTTCTTGACTTTTGCATATGAAAGTCCTTTTCAGTAGTAGATGATGTAATTACCCTTCTATTCATTTATGTGTTTTTGCCTTCTTTGTACTATTAGAGCTTTCCAGTAGCGGCCCCAAGTCATTTATGGCTTATTGGGACCGATAGTTTGGTGCCATGGCTATTCGTTAGGTCGTTATGACTATTTCCCTATTTTAGAGATTTAACTTAGGAAATTGTTAACTTTAGTCAACATTCTTAGCTATAGTGCTCGTAATCAATAGTTTTGTTAGCTCCAGAATATGGATTTTGGTCTAGTTGGACCTTTATTCATGGCCTGGGAACATTTGGTATGATTCTATCTCACTCTTTGATATTTCAGGCTAGTTGGAGTTAGAAATTTGACTTTTTTCAAATTTTGATGATTAGAGCGTCAGATTTCAAATCTTACGGTTCCATCAGCTCTGAAATGTTGAGTTTGGGTTAGGTAGGTAGTTGGTTTGGGTTCCGGGTGGGAAGGGCTCATTTAGGGTGTTCGGTTGGTTTTAGTAAGTGTTGACTTAGGTCAACATTCCTCCAAAATGACCATGTATGGAAGTTTTGTCAATTCTGTTGGTTTGAAACGTTGTTTCCACTCTATTTGCATCTTTGGTTTGTGTGTATCAGGTTTTAATTGCGCCCAGAACCTCCCGTGGAAGTTTTTCACATTGCTGGTTTTTCTGCAGCAGAAGTGTTCAGCGCCAATGGTGCTCGGGCAGTGTGATCATGGTAGCCTATGATTTCCTTCAGCGCCAATGACGCCCGGGCAGTGCGATTGCTATAAAATGTGACACTCCCTTCAGCACGATGGCGCCCGGGCAGCGTGATTGCGCTAGTCTGCGACCTGCAACCTATAAAGCCTTCACCAATAATTTTTAGTTTATTTTCTCACCTCCCTCTCTCTAAACATTTACCCTCTCCTAAAACTCATTCCAAATCATTATTCAAGACGTGTGAGTTCATCAATTGGACGATTCCTCGTTCCCCCTTCATTTGGTAAGTCTTCTTCCTTGAATTGCTTCCTTCTCATGGCTAAAACCTCCATTGTTGTACTTACTTATTTTGGGGATTTCTTGTGTGGGTTTTTAGCTTCTGGTTGGGTTGATTATTTGTGGCTTGCGTGTTTCATCTCATTGCCCTTACTTCTTCTCTCCGTGGTATGTTTTTCCCCGCTTTTGGTTCTTAATTTTGTACGGTTTTGCATGTTCCCTCTTCTTCTCCGGGCTGTTTTAGGACCCTTCTTTACTATTTTTTTGCTCATTTTTGGAGCATGCACTCATGGGAGTATTGGGATCATTGTGGTGATTTTCGTTTCTAGGTTATGGTTGTGGGGCCCATGAACCCACTTGTGACCCAAATTTTGACCCAGCTATACTTTTAGCATTTTGGGTACCATTGGCTTCATCTTGACGAGTATTTTATTATGTTGATAGTTTGTTGATAATTTAGGGCTTCTAGGAGCAGTTCAATCTTTGAAGATGCCGTTCCAGTAGCTAGACATCGGACGACAGGTAGGTTACGGTCTTTCCTACCTTAGACTTTGCGTATAAAGGCTATAATTACATTAATTAGTATCCTTGGGTTGGTTATTATAGGTTGTCACCCCAGAACTTGTCTGTCTCTTCTGTTCGTATTATTTTCTACGTTGTTTATAGTATTTGATGTAGTATTGTAATATTACCCTTGTGGCCCCGTGTGGCCTTTGTATAAGTCTTTGGACCATAGACGGTGGGATATTTGGGAATGTCCATGAGTCCCGGACATCGAGATGTTAGGTTAGGCTGGATATCTATGTTGTAGAATCGATTGTGCTTATGCAGGGCCAGTAGGTTGATTGTGAGCCATTGGGCTATTGTTTGTTTCTGATCATATCATTCATGCAAAGGATTTTTTTCATGTTTTACTATTGCTTTGGTTGCGGGCCCTACTGTAAATGAATTTTTAAACTTTGCATGGCCCGAGAGCCCATTTTTGGTATAAATTATTATGAAAGGATTTGAAATTGACTCGATGGATCTTCTTGGAATAAATAGGATAATATGAAGATTTTATCACTGGTTTTCATACTGATACTAGACTCGGCTATGCTGTAGAGCTAGACATGCCTTTTTACTACGAATTTAGACCCAGGTATACTTCAGGCACCCTTTTGTGGGTGTTTTTCATACTTGATTATTGATTTAGACCCAGATACACTCCGAGCACCCTTTATTAGGGCTTTGAGATTACTACTACTGATTTAGACCCGGATAAACTCTGGGCACATACTATGAGATTCTAATTAATGATTTAGATCTGGATATATCCCGAGCAGTTATACTTTGAGATTTCGCATTCTATTTTAGTGTGTGGTCGTGGACCTCCATGGACCTTGCCGATCCAGACCATGGGCTACATACTGAGTGTGCCAGAGAAAGGGTATATGGTGCAGTTAAGGTATACGGGGAAGTCCTTTCATGAATCCTACCTACTGAGCCTATAGGCACTAGAAGAGGTACATACAGGGTTACTATCACACCGGTTCCATCATATTATATCACATCATGCATATTGTCTTCGAATCCATCCTTGTTTGCTTAGTGTATGCTCTGGTAGTATGGGACTTGATTGTGTTCCTCAGGTGTATGGGCTCCCGTTGAGACTGTAGGTATATTATATTACTTCTATCTTATTGTAGAGATGGTTATGGACTTCGGTTATTGGTGGTTAAGCGGTTGCTATCCTAGTGTAGTACTTGTTAAAGGCTTCCGATTATTGGTGGATTAGTGGAGTTTATCTTGTAGAGGCACTGGTTTTGTGCCCGTCTTAGCACTTGTGAGTTAGCAGATTCTATTTTGTCGTGGTGCTGGTTAATGACTTTTTGATTTATGGTGGTGTATGTTATTCAATCCTAGGGTGGTATTTGTGAGGTTGTTTTCTATCTATTCTTATCTTGAGAGTGTGTCTAGCATGATATTTTTAGTTATATTGCTTCTAGCATGAGTATGTTAGTTATATTGCTTCTAGCATGAGTATGTTTACTTGCTTTCCTTCCTTCCCTTTTTACTTGAGTCTATCCCGGTATACCTCCATCCTTCTTAAAATCTATCTTTATATATATTATTGTTGCAAGGATCCAGGTGCATTCTCATATCCTTTCCCTCACCTATTTTTGTGATATATATCCTTTCTGGCTAGCATAGCATGCTTGTATTCTCTTGGTTTTCTGTCTGTGCTAGTTTTCCTGTACCCTCTTCGTTGCTTCTTTGACTGCTTCTTGATTATCTGCTATTTATTGCTTTTATATCTTATATGTGCTCAGTCGGCCTATAATGCCTACTGGATACCTATTACTTAGCAAATGGTGCTCATACTACACTTTTGCATCTTTTTGGTGCTGATCCTAGTGTGAGCTTTTGCCATTCATCACATGGATTCTCGTGCAGCTTTTTGATATTCGAGACTAGGGTGAAATCCTGACCACCGGGGCTTAACCATATCTCATCTTTTGGCACTGCTACTTTTTGTTTATTTGGAGACAGTTGTATATTCTATTTTATTATCTCTAGTACCTTGGATTCTATAAGAGGCTCCTTTACTATCGATACTAGGTCGTGGGTTGGTGCAGTTTCCTTATGTATATATTTTGGTTGTTTTCCTTCCACGTTGTTGTATTATATTTGCTTTAGCCTATTTCTTCTTATTGTGTGTGTTACTTAGGTAGTAGCCAATTACTAACCATTTCAGGCTATGGGGATTCATTCTCCTTTGAGGGGTTGTAGGTACCATCACTAGATCATGAATCCATTGATTCTATATGACTTATTACTACTCCCTCTTTCGCACTTTATTCGTACATGGAGAGGGGTGGGGGAAATGGAATTTTATTTTTTATTTCACAAATAGGCATGCTAGATCATATATCTATATACGGATAGATAGATCGATCGGTGAATTCACACCTGAGATCGTTCTACAGATAGTGGGGGTATCCACCCCTATGGCCATGTTGTATTCGGTGGATTCAAATAAATATAGTCTTTTGGATTGATGGTTGAGTTGTTGATAGGCTGAGAAATTGGGTCATGACACATCAGTCAGCTTCGGCTTTGTTTGATCCGGGGTCTATATTATCCTATGTGTCTACTTATTTTGCTACTCGTCTTGAGTCTACTTGTGAGTTATTGCTTGTGCCTTTGTGTGTAGCTATAACACCCCGTACCTTTCAAAACATATGTGACTAAGTAAATATCGACGAAGGTATTTGAGCTCGAGATTGTAAAGGGGTACTTTGGCCTAGAATTTGAAATGGTCAAATGTATATAAGTGTTAAGTTAAATTATAAGGATGAGGGTTTTGAAAATGAGATAAAACAAGTGAGGTACTTACTTGACTTATCTAAGCTCTTAGGTGACAAGTAGGTGCATCACTTACCTACGCTAACGAACTAAGTTCCGAGGGCAGATTACGGGCAGCAACACCATGGATTATTAGACCTAATGGTATCCCAAATGAATCTTAAAGTTGGCCCATCAAAGCACAACCAAATCTGGCCCAAACAACTACAAAAGGTAGCCACCAATATTGACCACATTTTGACCCAAGAGAATCCCAAAATCAGCCACAAAACTTAACCCTTTTGAGGCCCAAGCAAAGGGTAATTTTGGCCCAAGTTTATTGACCCATTTTTGCCCAAATATACTCAAAAAAGTCGGCCAAAAAGGTCCCTTTATATAGACCTTTTGTTGATCAATTTGATCACAAAAAGCTGGAAAAATTCTCTCTTATCTCCTTTCCTTTTGGCAGCCCTTCTCTCTCTTTAGGGTTCTAAGAAGATCAAGATTCATTCAAGCTTAAGGTGAGTTAAACAACTTGTTATCTTGGTATTAATCTACTACATATAGCTAGGGTATCCTATGGTAGGAAATACATGAACTATGGCAGCCCCTTTCTTAAGATTTAACACATAGAAATTGTGTAACAATTAAGAGATTTCTTCTTCTCTTGTTGGTGTATGTGTAGGGGTACTTAATATTTTCAAGGCATCAATAAAAAGAGGATAAAAAACACCTTCAAGTGTGGTAAGTACTCTGCCCATAATCATATTTTTGGATTGAAGTTCGGATGGACAATTGTTGTTGAATTATTGTTAAGAACTCACGGGACGGCGATCGGAAGCCGTGGGTTCAATGTGTTGCTATTGTATTTCGGCATGGTGAGTTGTGTAGGGGATGTTTGATGTGTTTTGTATTATTGGAGGCAGTAGGTTGGTGTGTGTGTAATGTGTATTGGACAAGGGAGAAAGGTGTGACGATACACCTTTAATTAATGCAAAATACGTAAATTTGCCTGGGAAATGTTTAGCTACTATTTTGGAAAGGTTGCATCAGGTTTAAGAGCTAATATTAGCTTCATTATACCCTTGTGTTGTAGATTAACTTAATAAAGGAAATCCCATGTTTTGGTAAGCACAATCATCGGAAGGAACGAGGTATGTTAAGGATTCTTTATTCCTTATCGGCATGTATCTAGAAATAGAACTCTAAATCTCCGAAAAAAGGAATTTGAGTATTCTGTTGTAAGAGAGTTGATTTGGTAACTCAAAAAGTCTTAAGGAACTAAGTTATACATTATGGTGATTCAAGTCGCCTTCTTATAAAAATCTGATTCTTTTTGCACGAAACGTAAGTTATCCTTTTGTCAAGTTTCTTCTTTGTAGTGCGATCCCTAATCAAGCTTTAGAAAGTATACAAGGAAAGTTAGCAAGTCAAATCCCCATTTATATGTGTTTGGTATGTTGAGTCCAACACCTAGTAAGCCAATGCTAAAGAAGTTATCTAAATGAACCTTCATAAATAACAAGAATAGCTTTAAAGGTCAATCTAGTAATACACTTATTATGCGTGGTTTGAGTGTTAGTGTGCACCGAGGTGCTACTGCCATATTGAGGCTATTATATACATAGTGTGCACTGAGGTGCTACTGCCATATTGAGGGAATTATATACATAGTGTGCACCGAGGTGCTACTGCTATATTGAGGCCATTATATACATAGTGTGGGCCGAGGCGCTACTGCCATATTGAGGCTATTATATATAGGGTGCACCGAGGCACTATTCTGGTTCAGCGTGGGTTATAAAGAGTGAGTTGTGGTGTGAGTTAATGCATGTGTTGTATTCTAAAAAGAATAAAGGAGAAAGAGCTTAACAAGCCTTACCAATTACAGTTTACAAGTTTCATATTATATCTTTTTTAGATTTACTACTTGCGACTTGCTTTTATGCTTCTACCTTACATGCTAGTACATTATTGTAATACTGACATCCCTATTGCCTAGGGGCGCTGCATTCGTGCCTGCAGGTCCAGACAGAAACCCAGATAGACCTCTTCAGTAGGAGTTGCAGAGTTCAGCCATTTTGGTAAGCTCCATTCTTCCTGGAGCTGACGAGTCAGAGGTCTAGCTTATATTTTGACCAGGTTATGTATATGTACAGCTTATGGGTAGTCCAGGGCCCTGTCCTAGATATGAGATATTTTACTTACTCTTAGAGGCTTGTAGACGTGTATATGTACATCAATGTTGGGTATGGCCTTGTCGGCCTTGTTATTAGCTATCTACTATGATAATAGCCTTATCGGCCTTGAGTTGCTTACCTACTATTGATCTTTCAATGATTCAAATTGCTATTCTTAGAGACCTTGTCGGTCTCAGACCCCCAGCAGGTTCAATAGAGATACACTCTATTTTGGCACCCTCAGCATTTTGGGGCTCCGGGTGTCGGTCATGCCTCCCATGGTTTCGGGCGTGACAGTAGCTACCCCAATAGAAGATTCCTTAATAGTGGATCATGTATAGCAAGCTTGTGTGGTAACTATCCTATGGTATGACACGTGGGTAGGCCTAATTATGCTAGATGTGGTTGACTTTGACGTAATTTTAGGCATGGATTGGTTGTCTCCCTATGATTCGGTCTTGGATTGCTTTGCCAAGACCATTACTCTATGGATGCCTAGTATCCCTCCTATAGTATTGATGCGTGTCGATATCCACATACCGAAGAGAGCTATATCTTTCTTTAGCACCCAACGGTTGGTTAGGAGGTGGTGCTTGGCCTATCTTTCTTATGTCCATGATACTAGTGCCACCATACCTCCACTTGAGTCAGTTCCTGTTGTTTGCGAGTATTCGGATGTATTTCCTTCTGATCTACCAGGTCTTTCTCCTATTGGGATATTGAATTTACCATTGATATCGAGCCGAGCACTCAGCCTATTTCTATTCTTCCATATCAGATAGCACCAGTTAAGTTGAGGGAGCTTAAGGATCAGCTCCATAATTTGTTGGTAAAGGGTTCATCAGACCTAGTGTGTCTCTGTGGGGTGATTCTATTCTGTTTGTGAAGAAGAAGGATGGGTCCATGCGTATGTGTATTGACTATAGGAAGTTAAATAAGGTGACAGTTAAGATTAGGTATCTGATGCTACATATTGATGATTTGTTTGACCAGCTACAGGATGCAGTAGTGTTCTCTAAGATAGTCTGAGGTTCGGGTATCACTGGTTGAGAATTAGGGATGCACACATCCCAAAGATTGCATTTAGGATTCGATACAACCATTATGAGTTCCTAGTCATGTCTTTTGAGTTGACTAAATCCCCAACAACTTTTATGGAGTTCATAAATTGTGTGTTCAGAGCCTACTTAGATTCCTTTGTGATTGTGTTTATCGATGGCATTCGGGTATATTTGAGGAGTAGAGAGGAGCATGAGCAGTATCTAAGAGTTGTACTTTAGACCTTGAGAGACCATTAGTTGTATGCCAAATTCACTAAGTGTGAGTTTTGTCTTATATTTGTGGAATTCCTGGGGAACATGGGGTTCAAGGATAGGATTATGGTAGATTTTGTAAAGATTACAGCATTTCATGATTGGGCTAGGCCTACTTCTCCTACCGAGGTTCACAGTTTCGTTGGGTTGGCAGGTTACTACAGACGGTTTGTGAAGGGGTTTTCTTCGATAGAAGCTCTATTGACTAGATTGACTCAGAAAAATGTCCCATTCCAGTGGCCAGATGAGTGTAAGGCGACCTTTCTGAAGCTCAAGTCCTTATTGACTTTGACTTTGATTCTTACTCTTTTAGTTGAGGGCAAGGGGTTTACAGTGTATTGTAATGCTTCCGGTGTTTGTTTGGGTTATGTATTGATGCAGCAGGGTTAAGTTATTGCTTATGCTTTCAGACAGTTGAAGGTTCACGAGAGGAACTACCCCACTCAAGACTTAGAGTTTGCGGCGGTAGTCTTCGTGTTGAAGATTTGGAGGCATTATCTGTATGTCATGCATTGTGATATCTTTACTTACCATTGTAGTCTTTAGTACATCTTCAACCAGAAGGACCAAACTTTGAGACCGCACAGGTGGTTGGAGTTACTGAAGGACTATGACATCTCCATTCTTTATCATCCGGGCAAGGCAAATGTGGTAGCGGATGCCTTGAGCTAGAAGGCAGTGAGTATGGGTAGCTTGGCTTTCTTCTCAGTAGAGGAGTGACCTTTATATTTGGACATCTAGTCCTTAACTAACAGGTTAGTTAGAATTGATATTTCTGACCTGGGTCATATTCTTGCTTGTGTTGAGGCTAGATCTTCCTTATAAAAGTAGATTTAGGCATAACAGTTTGATTATGTGAGGTTGAGGATCATTCATGATAAGGTGTTGAACGGTGAAGCTTGGAATGTGACCTTAGATTTTGAAGGTGTTATGAGGGTTGAGGGTCATATTTGTGTTCCTAGAGTTGGGGATCTATTCAAGTTGAACGTGGGGGAGGCTCATATCTCGAGGTATTCTATTAATCTCATAGTAGCTAAGATGTATCAGGAATTGAGGCAGCACTACTGGTGGTGTGGGATGAAAAGGGATATCTCATATATCATGTATAGGTGCTTGAACTCTTAGCAGGTGAAGTTTGAGCACCATAGGCCAGGTGATTTGATTTAGAGGCTACCTATTCTAGAGTGGAAGTGGGAGAGGATAGCTATGGACTTCTTAGTCGGTTTGCCATGTACTTTGTGGAGATTTGATTCTATTTGGGTCATTGTGGATAGGTTGACAAAGTCTTCTCACTTTTTGTCAGTTCAAACATCCTATAGTTCCGAGAGGTTGGCTCAAATCTACATCCGTAAGATTGTTCATTTGCATAGGGTGCCAGTTTCTATCATTTCTGAGTGTGGTACTCAGTTTACTTCATGCTTGTGGAGGTCTATTCAGAGAGAGTTTGGTACTAGAGTTGAGCTTAACACTGCTTTAAATCTGCAGACTGATGGTCAGTCAGAGTATACTATTCCGGTTCTAAAGGATATGTTACGTGAGTGTGTTATTGATTTCAGAGGTTAGTGGGACCATTTCTTAGCCTTGGTAGAGCTTGCATATAATAATAGTTACCATTCCAGCATTCAGATGGCTCCGTTCAAGTCTTTGTATAGTAAGCAGTGTAGATCTCTAGTGGGTTAGTTTGATTCCTTTGAGGTTGGACCGTGGGGTACTGATTTGCTTCGTGATTTGATCGATAGAGTTTGGTTCATTCAGGAGAGACTTTGCACTTCCCAGAGTAGGCAGGAGAGTTATGCTTATCGGAGAGTTTGAGACTTGTAGCTTATGGTTAGTGACCGTGTGTTCATTCAGGTGTCGCCCATGAAGGGCGTGATGAGGTTTGGGAGGAAAGGTAAGCTCAGTCCTAGGTTCATTGGTCCATTTTATATCCTTCATCGCATTGAGGAGGTTGCTTATGAGGTGGCCCTACCTCATACTCTTTTAGGTGTTCACCTAATTTTCCATATCTCTATGTTGCGGTGATATATTTCAGATGAGTCTCACGTGATTTAATGAGATTCAGTTTAGTTGGGTAAGTATCCGGCTATTGAGGAGGAGCATGTTGCTATCTTGGACATGCAAGTTAGGAAGTTGAGGTCCAAGGAGATCTTATCAGTTAAGGTTCAGTGGCGGCATCATCTTACTGAGTAGGCTACTTGGGAGATCGAGACTGATATGTGGACCCGCTATCCTCTCCTTTTTGATCCTTCAGGTGTCTTCCTTACTTTAAATTTCAAGGACAAAAGTTTTTTTAGTAGTGAATATTTTAATGACCCTCTAGGTCATTTCCTTGATTTTTATGCTTTTTCTGCATTTCAAGCTCTCCCACAGTAGCTACTAGTCATTTATGACTTGCTAGAACTGATGGTTCAGTTATTGGGTCGTTTGTTTTTGTTTTAAGCACATTTCCCTGTTTTGCAACTCTTAAGCCTAGTAGAGTTGACTTTGATCAACATTCAAAAAAGATGACCTCGAATGAAAATTTTGTCAGTGATGTTAGCTTTGGAATGTCAACTTTGGGCTAGAGAGACCTTTGGTTTGTGTCCCGAGGCGTTCAGACTCATTTTGAGCTATTGGGTTCTTTTTTGGTAAAAGTTAGTTTTTGGGTGTGTGGCCCACTTTTTGTTAAGACAATCTCCATTAGGAATTTCATCAATTCCATTGAGTTTGGAATATCATTTTTTGTAGGGTAGCATGTTTGGTTTGTGTTTACGGGGTTCCGGATGAATCCCGAGGGTGAAGTTAGAGTTTGGGATGTGTGTTGTTACAGTTGGTGATGCTGATATCTGGTATGGCGCACCTGCGGGCCTGGGGGAGCACATGCACAGCTGCCCCTGCTGTCACCAGCCACACCTATGGCCCTAGGTGACATCGGCAGGGGGCGCCTCTATGCCCATTTTGTTGCGCCTGCGATGCCGCCCCTAGAGGTTGTGGGTTTGAGAGACCGGTGCCCCTGTGGTGTTTTGGGCACCATGGTGACGCCACACCTACACCATAATGACCGCAGGTGTGCTGATCACTGGTAGTTTAAAATCAGTTGCCTTCTTCATTTCACTCCATTCAAACTCATTCATCCATTGCTAAGAGCTCTACCTAGGGAGGAAATTATCCATTATAATCGATTCCACGCCTTCTTCAGGTAATTCTCATTCCCTCGTCATTCTAGTGTTGATTCTACCTTCTTTTTCGCATTTCCTTTCTGTTGATTTCTCCAATTGCATGGTGATCCTCTAAAATTAAAGTGGACTTTAGGGTTGTTTTAGGCCCCAAATTGAGTCACGTTCGCGCTTAACTTTTGTGCATGGGTTCCTAATCCCGTTGTAAACATAATTGTGAAATTTGTTTTCACTTTTGTTGCATGGGCCTTGAGGGTCATTTTCTGACCTGATTTCTTGCTTGAATTTTTGTATAGCAATATGGGTGTCATTCTTCTTATCTTAACACCTGGATTATATTCTTGATAGCGTGGCAGTATTCTGAGGCTGTTTGGAAGAGGAAAGCACACGAGTGATGGTTCGTGCTTGCAGTTCGTCCCGGAGGTAGGTTACGGTTTATTTTCCTTAGACTTGGCTTAGTTAGATTCTATATTTTATAAATCATTGGAACGTTAGGTAAAATCTTATGGTAGAAATAGTCTTAAATCATATGATTGTATATATTTTATATTTCGGGACCGTAGAGTAGAATTATACTGTTTGTCCTTAGTTTTGGAGCTTGTAGAATTTCTGTGACTAGCCTAGAATACCTAGAATGCTTTTAGGGAGGTTTTAGAGGCAGAATAGGTTCTTTTACTTATTTTCTTGTTTTATTTCAGTTTTTGCCTTTTTATTTCTTGTATTGGTGTACATATAGGCCCGAGGCCATATCGTGGATTAGAAAAGGTGTCAGGTCAATTAACTTGTTTGGAGGGTGTTTTACCCTGATTGACTGATATTCTCTGAACATGGCATCATATCTCATTGCTGCATCGAATGGATGTTGGTTTTTGAAGTAGATCATATACCTCAATTCCTAACTCTAGTGACAGTGCTCTTTCCTAGCCTAGAGATGATGCCGCAGACCATGCTCTACCTCGACCTCTACTTCAACCTCTACCTCAACCCCTAGTGGGGGCCCTTGCTATAGGCGCAGGAACCTCGTCCTCACCCACTGTTGATCTCCTCCTAACCAACCGAGAAATAATAAAACAAATTAAATTTAGAAGTTTTTAGGCATAAGAACGCACGATAAAGAATCATCGATTGAATTATAATATGAATTCCTATAGCCTTCTAAAGATAGGATATGGACGTCATTGTACAATAGCGTAGGAATTTACTAGACACTTCTCTTGTACTAGTAAGACCGGTGAACCTAATGCCCTAATACCACACTATCGTGACCAAAAACTAGGTCATGATGGCACCTACTATAAACCCTCCCCCCAAGTAGGTATTCCAAACCATATCTATATGCAGTAAGTAATAAACTGATTAAACAAGTAGATAAAGGACAAGAGAGTCAATGGGTCAAAAACATATATATAAACAAAGTAGAGCCCAAAAGTAGCATAAAATGACAAATAGTACATAAATACCATTCTAGGACTCGGTATCACCTGTACACGAGCAACTAATATACAAGGATAGGTCCAACAATACTACACAATCATCCTAAAGCACAAAATATAGATAGTACATGCAGGAAGGAAATTGATAAGCCTTCGGACGGTTGGAGCTTACCGCAGATCCAATCAGAATGTCTTCTTGAAAGAATGGAATTAGTGAGGATGACTAAAGCTAGGACTTGTATAAAAAAATATGAAAAAGTGCGGCATGAGTACAAAACACGGGTACTATGTGGGCATCATAGGCCGACCGAGCCCATAAAATATGTATAAAATAAAAATTACAGGAAAAGTAACCCTACATGTAGGAAAGTCCCAACAAACGATAGCATAATTTGAAATATAGTATAAATGTAGTTAAGGGTGGAATCTCACACAAATGGATGATATGATATGATATGCTTAAACCCAGTGATAGTAGTGTCATATGTTACCCCCTTCCAGTGCCCCAAAGCCCAATAGAGGTAGGATCCACGGATGGAATGCTCCCGAGTACCTCTATTCCGCCGTACACCCCTCCTCCGGTCACCGTCGTCCCATAAAACTTGGTCCAGAATGGTGGGGTCCATGATGGTCTACTTGTAGACCACATACTAAATCTCATAACCTCAATATAATCATCCAGAGTGTAGCCGGATCCAAATAAGTCCTCGAATTTCGAAAATACATGCCCGGGGTTCTACCCGGGTCTAAATCACTGGATCAAGTCTCAAAAAATCCCAACAAGGGTGCTCGAAAATAACCGAGTCTAAAACAATAGTAAAACCAATCTGTATCTCAGTCCGACAGAGTCTAGTACCGTCTCAAATCAATAAGAAGTCAAGTCTAGCACTACGGCTCAGCCGAGTCTAGTATAGGTATGAAAACAATGACAAAATCATCTGTTTAACTTTCTTACCACAAAAAGATCCATTAAAATCAGTTCCAAACCTTTTATAACCATTTTATTACCAAAAGCAGGCCTCTGGGCCATGCAAGGTTTAGAAAATAATCAATAGTAGTCCCAAATCCAAAACCATAGTAAAACATGCGAAAAAACCTCTTATATGCATGATAATGGCATGCTCAATCACAAACAGTAGCTCAATGGCTCACAATCAACCTATCGGTCCTGCACAGGCTCCAATCGCTCTACAACACATATAACCAGCCTAAGATCGCATTATCGATGTCCGGGACACATGGACATCCCAAATAACCCACCATCTATGGTCCAGAGTCTAATACAAGGCTAAACAGGACAACAAGGATTATATAAGCAACTACAACAAATTCTACAACCAAACGAGTGAAATAATATGGACATGAAAGAACGGGCAAGATCTGGGGTACCAAGCTAATAAAACCAACCCAAGGATGCTAATTAGTACAATTATATCCTATATATGCGAAGTCTAAAAAAGTTAATCCATAACCTACCTATCTTCTGACGACAAGATGCTGGGCATCCCAAAATGATATCACATTATCATAAACAAATACTACACATAAAAATGAGTCTAACGATACCCATATTGCTATAATAATAGCCGGATCAAAATCTATGTCAAAAATGGGCCCGCAAGGACCACAACCCGAAATCAAAAACAGAATAAAGCACGATGACCACAACAATACAAAGAGTGAATTCTCCAATGTTGAGCGAATTTGGCCAAGAGAAAGGGAACAAAACAGCCAGCTCAAGTAAGGATTTAAAGATGGAATTTCAAGAATAAAATCTGCAAATTGGAGCAAGAATTACTTACCACAATATGGCGAAACACGCCAAGGAACTAAAATCATTGAACCCACGAACATGCAACCTCAAGAGAAATCAGTTTCTACAAGGAATTTCCAAGATTTAAGAATCAACAACAATGGACGTTTCCAACAATGGAGAAGAAGCAACTTTGAAGAAGAAGGAACTTACCAAGCAACGAGGATGCAAGATTTTTTGACAATTAATGAATTCCCAAAGCTTTAGGACTTATATGAGCACTTTGGTAGAGACCAGAAACCAATAATGTTATTAAAGTGTAAATGACGTTCCAGACTCAATGGAATTTATGACACTTTCATACAAGGTCATCTTGGAGGAATGTTGACACAAGTCAACACTAACTAAAACCAACCAACTATCCGAAATGAGCTCGGCTTACCTGGGAACTGAACAACTACCTACCTAACCTAAATTCAACATTCCAGAGCTGATGGAATCATCATATTTTGAATATGATGCTTCGATCATCTAAAGCTGACCCAAGTCACACTTCCAACTCCAAATGACCTGAAAATAAAAAAAGCAACACAAAATCCACACGAAAAGTTCTCAGGCCTCGACCAAAGGTCCAACTAGACCAAACTCCACGCTCCAGAACTAATGAAACTGTCAGAATTCAATTCTGAGCACGTTAGATAAGAATGTTGACTCAAGTCAATGACTTTCTAAGTTAAAGCTCTAAAACAAGGAAACAGCCATAAGGACCAAATGAATATCCAGGGCACCGAACCACAAGTCCCAGCAAGCCATAAATGACTTAGGGTCGCTGCAGGCAAGCTCTAATTATATAAGAAAGGCGTAAATGTGGGAATGATCGAAAGGGTCATTATATCATCTACTACTAAAAAGAACTTTCGTCCTCAAAAGTCAAGAAATGGAGTACTTGAAGGCTCGATCAACTACGGTTACTTAGCTCGCAACTCACTCTCAGTCTCCCAGATAGCCTCCTCAACCGGACGATGCCTCCACTAAAATTTCACAACCAGAATCTCTCTAGATCTCAATCTCCTGACATCTATAGCCTAAATAGAAACTGACTCCTCAACAAAGGTCAAACTCTCATCCAACTAAACCAAATCCCAATACAACACATGAGACTCATATGAAATATACCATCTTAACATCGAGACATTGAAAACTAGATGCATAGCTGAAAACATCAGAGGTAAAGCTAACATGTAGGAAATACTACCAACCCTCTGAAGAATCTCAAACGGCACAATGTACCTGGGGCTAAGCTTGCCCACCCAATCAAATGTTATCATTCCCTTCATGGGCGATACATGGAGGAATACTAAATCACTAACACTGAACTCCAAGGCGCGAAGTCTACGATGAGCGTAGCTTTTCTGCCTACTCTGAATAGCTCGAAGTCTGTCCTGAATCACTTGGACTCGGTCTAAGGAATCTCAAAGCAAGTCTGTACTCTATGGCCTAGACTCCAAACCATCAAACCAACCAACTAGAAATTTACAATGCCTACTATACAATGCCTCGAAAGGTGTCATGCCAATAATCGAATGAAAACTATTATTATAAGAAAACTTGGCCAAAGGCATAAAATAATCCTAAGAACCTCAAAAGAAAAAGACCACAGGCTCAGAGCATGTCCTCTAAGACCTGTATAGTCCTCTCGGACTGTCCATCTATCTGAGGGTGGAATGCGGTACTAAGCTGAACCTCTGTACCCAAGTCTCGTTGAATAACCCTCCAGAACTGAGATGTGAACTGAGTGTCGTGGTCTGAAATGATAGAAGTTGGGACCCCGTGCAACCGAACAACTTCAGGAAGGTAAATCAGAGCTAACCTCTCTGCACTTTAGGTAGTTTGAACCGGCAAGAAGTGTGTTGTTTTAGTCAGTCGATCCACAATCACCCAAATAGAGCCAAAACCCCTACAAGCCTAAGGAAAACAAACTAAAAAGTCCATAATAATCCCTTTCCACTTTCACTCAAGAATGGGAAGCCGCTGCATCAAACCACCAGGTCTCGTGTGCTCAAACTTCACCTGCTGAAAGTTCAAGCACCGAGATACAAACTCTGCCATATCCTGCCTCATACCACTATACCAGTAAAGTTGTCTCAAGTCTCTATACATCTTGGTTGCGCTAAGGTGGATGTAATATGTAGAACAAAGAGCCTTTCAAAGAATCAACTGAATCAGATCTCCAACTCTCGAAACACAAAGGCGACCATCAAACCTCAGAACCTCATCTGAATCTAAAGTAGTTCTGTTGGCCTCACCCCGAACAACCTGATCATGAAGGTCACACAATTGTTGATCATCAAATTGACAGCTTTGAATCTGAACAACTAAGATAGAGCGAACCTCAACATTGCCGAGAACTCCACTAGGATTAGACAGGTCAAGCCTAGCCAAGGACTTGATGTCCAGGGCCAATGGCCGCTTTAAAATTTAAAGTGAAGCTAGGCTACCCATACTCAGTGTCTTCCAACTCAAGGCATCCGCTACCGTGTTTTCCTTGCCCGGATGATACAGAATAGTGAAATCATAGTCCTTTAGTAACTCAATCCATCTCCTCTGTCTCGAGTTCAGCTCTTGCTGACTCGTGATATACTGAAGACTATGGTGATTTGTCAATATCTCATAGTGAACCCCATAAAAGTAGTGCCTCCAGATCTTGAGTGTAAAAACTACCGCTGCCAACTCAAATTCATGAGTGGGGTAGTTGCGCTCGTGAACCTTCAGCTGCCTCGATGCATATGCTATCACACAACCCTGCTGCATCAACACACAACCAAGACCAACCCCTGAAGCATCACAATATACCGAGAAACTCTGACCCTCAACTGGCAAGTACAACACAAGACCCAAAGTCAACAAGGCCTTAAGCCTCTTTAAGCTATCCTCGCACTGATCTGACCACTCAAATAGGACATCCTTCCTAGTTAGCCTAGTCAGTGGTGTTGTTATGGAAGAAAACCCCTCGACAAACCGTCTGTAGTTCCCTGTTAACCAAAGAAAGTTGCAAACCTCAATAGGTGAAGTAGGTCTCAGCCAATCACGAATAGCTGAAATCTTACCCAGGTCTACTCTAATCCTATCCTTAGACACCACGTGTCCTAGGAATGCAACTGACTAAAGCCAAAACTCGCACTTTGATATCTTGGGATAAAGCCAATAATCTTTTAAAGTCTGAAGTACAATCCTCAAATATTGCTCTAGCTCATCTCTACTCCACGAGTATATCAGGATGTCATTAATGAAAACTATAACAAACAAGTCCAAGTACAGGCTAAGCACCTTGTGCATCAAGTCCATGAAAAGTTGTGGGGGCATTAGTCAACCCAAAAGACATCACCAGGAACTCATAATGGCCATAACGTTTCCTAAATGCTGGCTTAGGGATGTACTCCACCCTTATCCTCAACTGATGGTAGCCTGATCTCAAGTATATCTTCAAAAACATGACATAACCCTAAAGCTGATCAAACAAGTCATCTATATGCGACATTGGATACCTATTCTTCATAGTCAACTTATTGAGTTGCCGATTATTAATACACATCCTCATCGACCCATCCTTCTTCTTCACAAAGAGAACAAGAGCACCCCAAGGTGACACACTCATCCTGATGAAACCCTTAGCTAAAAAATCCTGGAGCTGCTCTTTAAGCTCCCTCAACTCAACAGGAGCTATATGGTAAGGAGAAATAGAAATGGGTTGGGTGCCCAGCTCTAACTCAATAGCAAAATAAATATCTCTCTCAGGTGATGCCTGGCAGGTCGGTAGGAAACACATCTAGGAAATCTCTAACCACAGGAACCATCTCAGGGGAAGATGAGTTGGAACTAGCATCTCGGACATATGCTAGATAAGCATAACACTCGCGAGAAATCAACTTCCTATCTCAAAGAAAAGAGATGATCCCAGATAGTGCGTGACTTGCAGAACCCTGCCACACAACCAGAGATACACCGGGCATGATTATGGTAATTGTCTTGGCATAGCAATCCTAAACCGCATGGTGAGGGGATAACAAGTCCATGCCTAGAATTATATAAAAGTCTAACTTATCAAGAATCATCAAATCACCCCATGTCTCTAAATCAATAATAGAAATCATACAAGATCTCACTTTCCGATCTACTACTAATTAATCTTCTACTTGGGTCAAAATAGATACAAGTACAGATAATATAGGCAGAAACATATGAGAAAGTAGTCCCGGATGAAATTAAGCAAAGGATGGCCAACGGCATAAATAAATCATACTTGTGATCATAGCATTTGAGGCCTCTACCTCCGGTCTCCCAGGGACCACATATAACTAACGATGACCACAACCTGATCGACTACCATTCTTACCACCTAACATACCTCTTAGGGCACCACCTCTAGCCTTACCACCACTAACTATAGTCGGTGGCTGAACTGCACAAATGGGCTGAGCCGGCTGAACTGTACCCCACTAGGAGCAATCTCTGGCATAATGACAATTAACTCCGCACTCAAAGCAATCCCCTGTTGGTCTAGATTACCAAGATGAACGAGTTGAACCTGTATGGACACCACGTCCTGATGCACCAGAAGTTGTACCCCTCAATGACTAACCACTATAGCCCTGCTGGCTACTCTGACCCTACTCAAACTGAGACCCACTTAAAGACTAAAGTGAAGCCTAAACTAGTCGACTAGACTGACCCTGGTGATACTGTGGCTAATAATCTCAGCCCCACTAGCCTAAACCCCTACTACCATGATGAGAACCATTGTAGCTACCCTAATTTCGAGGCCTCTTATCTCTAGTCCCCAGATCATGGCTATGTAAATCCTTCACAGTATGGACATAGTCTGTAATAGCCTGAAATGATCGACCACTAGAAACTAATATCTCACCTGGCTCCCTTAACTTTGTTCGCAATCCCTAAACAAACCAATGGACTCTATCGAGCTCGATAGGCATAATCATATTCCCAAATGGAGTAAGATGGTTGAAGCGAGTCTCATACTCTGACACGGTCATAGAATCATGAATAAGTCTAGAAAACTGCTCCCTACGATGGTCTCTATCACTCTATGGCAAGAACTTGGCCATAAAGGCCTCATAAAGATGGTCTGCAAGTAACTTGGGCCCTCCACCACAACTTATTTGGGCCCTCCAGCTGGTATATAGTGCAACCGATTTCGTGAGTCTCCAATAAACCCAAATAATGTAGCATCTCCCCATAAGTAGTAATGAAATCATGAGGATCCTAAATAGAAGTACAAGAGGACCTCAGAGGTGCCAATAATAGAATTTTACCACACGTCTTCTGCTCCGTCTCTATCATAGTTGGGCAAGGAGCAAGAGGCTATTCAACAGATGGAAACATAATAACCTCAGCACGGGGAGCCTGCAGTAATAGTCTGTGCTCCTGACTTCTGCGCACCCAGGGCTGCCCCCTGAGCAGATGTTTGTACTACCTCACTAGGCTAATCCACGATCATACCAAATAATTGTAGAAGTAAACCTTGAATACCTGAAGACTGAGCTGGGCTGAAGCTGGCACAGAAACTGGTGCTGGTACTAGTGGTACCTAGGCTATCCCCTGGTCCATATGTTACTGCTCGGGAACAAACTCGAGCTCATACTCGAGCTCAACCTTGATTGTAGGAGCTCTAACTTGTGTCGCTGCTCGTGCACATCCTCTATATCTACCTCTGCGACCTCCCTGGCCCCTAGCTGGAGTCAGGGGTGCTGGAGTCGAAGGCCCGCCCCCGCTTAACATCAATGATCTCGTATGAACCATTTGCGGGAGAATGAACTAGAATAAGTGAGATTTCAAGAATTTTTCAAGGATACTACGCACGAGATAGAGGAAAGAAAAGGTCTATGTTTACTAAGATGCCACTGTAGCCTCCCAAAGATTGAGTATGGATGTCTCTGCCTCAATGCGTAGGACTCTACTAGACATTAACTCCTATAACGATGACACCGGTGAACCTAGAGCTCTGATATCAAGCCATGATCCTATTTCTCAGGTCATGATGGAACCTACAACCTCCTGGTAGGTGAACCAATCCCAGTAGCCCGGAATGGTTAATGATTGGCTACTATTTAACATGTAAATGGAAGAATAATAAAGTAAGCGAAAGAAAGGAACAAGATATAAATAGGCAATAGAATGCATAAGCGGAAGCTAAACCAAACCCAAAACCTGGCATCATAGTATAAGAGTCGGAACTATATCAATGGAGTACAAAGGATCTAAAATAATAAACACAAATGTCTCCGAATAGTAAAAGAATACATAATACAAAAGATAAACTAAAATTCATGCTCCGGTCACTAAGAGCTCACCCTCAGTCTCGAACGGATCCCAAAAGATCAGCCCGCACGAGTCTCTAATAGATCAATGGCAATGGCCCACACTAGGATCTGCACCAGAAGATGCGGAGTATAGTAGTATGAGCACCAATTGCTAAGAAACGGGTACCCAGTAGGTATCATAGGCCAACTAGGGTGCATATATGATATAAAGGAAGTAAAATAGCATAAAAATAGAAGCAAGTAGTCAGGCAAACAATGAATAAATACACGGAAGCTAGCACTGTGGACTAAGCCCGTGCTCCTCCAAGGAGAGAGTTTGCTTTACCCAACTCCCTTTTTGATAACAAGGCAGAAATCCCCGACCCGACCGGGGCGGCAGTTGCTAAATAAAAAGGTGGCGCCATTCTCGCTAAAGAAAAATAGAGAGAACAACGGATGAGAACTAGCGTCCGCAGCGTCCGGAGATAACAATAGAGGCGTTCAAACCGATGTTAGGGTGAATACATGAAGAAAACAACATACTCGGCTAGTTACTAGAATGAATATATATCACACAAACATAGGTGAAAGAAAGAAATAACGCATCTGGGATTCTCGCAATAACAATATATAGAGAGAGTTTTAGAAATAGACGGTATACCGGTAATCGCATGTAAAAGGGAAGGAGGAAAGAATAATAATGATAGCATGCTCACAAAAAAGATTAATCACCATACCATACAAATAGTACTACTCTCAAGATAGGCAAGAACCAACTGATAGCCCAAGTGCAACTTACCAAGTAAACCAAATTTATAATATACCACCCTCAATATTCATTCATCATAGACAATCACAATAAGGATCAATATCTCGATATAGTAATAATAAGTCTACCTACATTCCCAACGGCCGCCCATACAACTGAGGAATTAAATCAAGTGAAATAATATGGACATGAAAGAACAGGCAAGGTCTTGGGTACCAAGCTAATAAACTTAACCCAAGGATGCTAATTAGTACAATTATATCCTATATATGTGAAGTCTAACAGAGTTAAACCGTATCCCACATGTCATCCAATGACAAGCTGTTGGAACAACGATGTTCGAGCACAAACCGCTCCTAGAAGTTCCAAAATGCAATCACACTATCATAAATTTAGACTACACATCAAAACAAGTCTAATGATACCCATGTTGCTATAATAATAGCTGGGTCAAAAGCGGGCCCATAAGGCCCACAACCCGAAATCAAAAACGGAACAAAGCACGATGACCATAACAATACCAAGAGAGCATGCTCCAAAGTTGAGCGAATATGGCCAAGAGAAAGGGCACAAAACAACCCACTCAAGTAAGGATTTAAAGATGGAATTTCAAAAATAAAATTAAAAAATTGGAGCAAGAATTACTTACCACAATGTGGTGAAACATGCCAAGGAAATAAAATCACCAAACCCACAAACATGCAACCTCAAGAGAAATCAGTTTCTACAAGGAATTTCCAAGATTTAAGAATCAACAATAATGGAGGTTTACAACAATGGCGCTGATGTAATTTCCATCCTAGGATGTCTTCTCCGAATGATGAACAAAGTCAACCTTACAAGCCCAACTGTCTTGAAAACATAGAACAAGAGAGAATTTCAAATCAAAAGCTCCCGGATCCCAACCAAAAGTCCAACTAGGCCAAAGTCCACGTTTTGGAGCTAACAGAACTATCAGAATTTGATTTTGAGCACGATTGGTAAGAATATTGACTGAAGTCAATGATTTCCTAAGTTAAGGCTCTAAAATATGAAAACAACCATAAAGACCAAATGATCGGCCCGAGAACCGAAATACTGGTCCCAGTGATAAGTCAGTATTTTACCTACTTATTTAGCCTTTAAGCTTATACTTTTGCTAGTTTAAAGTGAAAAAATAGTGCAATTGACACGAATTACTTTTATTTTGCAGGTCTTTGTGTTTTAGAAGTGTTCAGGATGAATTCAGATGAAAACAAGTCCAAAAGAAGTCATTCAGAGAAGCAAGTAGCTGGCAGCAGCACATGCCTTCGCAAACGTGGGGTCCCAGCCGTGAACGCGAAGGCCAGATGAGTTGAAGCTCAGCGAATATAGTGTACCACTCATGAATGCGAAGGTCAACCAGACAAAGACCCTTCGCGAATGCGGTGGACACTACGCGAAGGCGAAGAAGGAAAGCAGTTGCGGGGGCAGTTTTGGAATTTCACATCTGAAGAAACCCCAATTTACATAAAACACTCCTAAGCCGTCTTAAAACATATCTTTGGCTATTTTCAAAACTTTTGAGCAAGCTTGGGATCAAGGTTCATCAACCAACACCATAGGAGTGAAAATTTGGATGCTTTGTATTGTAAAATCTTTAGATTCCATTTTTCAACTCTTGTTCTTAATTGCTATTTATTTTGGTGTGTTTGTTGACTTGAGATTTTGGGTCTGTATTAAGATAATACTTTGCGGGTTATTGAATTCATATATAAATTTTGTTCTTGTTTGATTATTTGGGTCTATTGAATCCTCCATTGCTTGAATTTATAGTCAATGGTTGCAAACATTGACTTAGCTTACTGATTTGGGTTATTGCTCGAGAGATTTTCCCTAAATTCAGGAAGTTTAAATAGTGGGTACTTGGTAATCCATCTAGATTGGAGGATAGACATATCTCCTATCGCAGAATCTCCCATTTAAGGGTCTGAGCTAGAAATAGGACGACCTCCCCAAATTAATTGGTTGCTTGTTTATTGCACCGAATGATGTTCTAACCTAAATCATTCAGAAATGTGGATGTTGATCGAGAGATAGCATTCCACACTTATGACCAAGACTACCTAGGTGTCAACCGGGTGCAAGTCTTATGAATTGAATTTCCCACTCCCAATTCTCGCTTTTTATCCTTGCTTGACGAAAGCAAGGAAAGCCATTGATCAATTTATCTTTTATTTGATCTTCTTTATCTTTTAGTTGTAGTTAACCCCCCCCCCTTTAGATATCTTTTTCCCTTTTTATTATTTGAACTTCAATAAGTTGCTTGGACTCATTATTAGCTCGATCCTACTATAAATTTTATTGTGACTATGCGACCGCTGTGACCTCCTCCTTGGAGAGCACGATTTGAGCATTATATAAAATGGCGCCATTGCCAGGGAACAATTTGGCGTATTGAGTTAGTTTAGGATTTAAGTTTACTTACTCTAGTTCAGTTTTTTGTGAATAATTGTTTTTCTTTTGTTTATTTTTTTGTTGTTGATGGCATCATGGCTTACTTGAAATTTAGAAATTGTAATGGTTGCATCCCAATTTATATTCTCGACTATTGTGTTTATTATGGAGGACCCACCTTTGACAAAGGTGTAGAATTGGCCCTAGGGGAGGAATGTATTCTCTCTTTTGTTCCTATGATGGGCGCAATTGTTATTTGTGTGGTGGTCGTGACAGACATTGGAGCGATTTCCCCAATGATGATCGTCCCCCTCCCCTTTTTTTTGCTAACAATGTTGTCAGTGGTGCTTGTGACCTTAACATGGACCATGAATCCGCAAGCGAAAAAGGAATATATGGTAAGCTCCAGACCCTCTTGGCCTAGCTAAAAACCCAAGAGGAGGGTATGCAATCCATAAAACAATGCTTTATGGATGCAAGGGTGAAAGAAGAGGAAAACACAATAGAGGATCATGAATTGAAGGTGGAGTTTCAACCAACTACCCCATGTGTGGGTCATGATATCATAACATCTCTAAGTGAGGAGGTTATGAATGAGGCAAGCTTGAAGGTGGAGAGGCCCAAATCCCACTTTAAACTTTTGTTCGACCTTAAGTTTGATTCAATGGATGAATGTCAAAGTAATCAAGCTTTTGGAAGACCTTGGAAGAAGGGTGGATAAAGGTATATCTGGTTTTGAGTTTGTCATGGAATGAAATCAAAGAGTCCTTCCTCACTTGAAGGCCATAAAGTGTGGAACGCGGAATCACGAGAATGGCCTTCTCATGCTAAAACCTTCACCCCGGGAGTGCCACCGGAAATTCAATTCATGTTTGGGTCGAAGGTTCAAATCTTCCAAGTGGAGATCTCGATGGTGAGGTAGTCTGCGTCGCGCTACAACATTAAATTGTGCGCTTGATTGGAGGCAACCCATCGTTTTCATACTTTACTTCACTTTTTGTTTCTTTTTGGTGTGTTTTTAGGTGCGCAAGGGAATGAGGAGAGGAACTAAGTGTTGAGAAGCACCTAAAATACCTCTGAAAAATGTGCTTTTCTCACCTGGAAGAGTGCCCGTCGCACATGCCATCGCACAAGCAAATAGTGAACTGAACAAAAATACTAGCATGTGCAAACATACTGCATATCGCACCTCACAAAGTGCCCGTCGCACATCGTGGGTAGTAGACTTAAGGAAAAGTGAAAATCTAGTCACACCAGTCTTCTTCGAGAACGCAGAAGACTGGAAGCGAACGCGAAGACCAGGTTATGTCAAGCCTTCGCAAACAGTGGGACCAGCCGCAAATGCGAAGGCCTGTTGAGCTTCAAGCCTTTCCGATTGCGCCGGGCCACCGCGAACGCGAAGCTTCCAGGAAGTTCAGGTAAAGTTCAAAATGTTCAAACATCATAAGGCTCCAAATATTTTCTTCTCAAAGCAAAGGTGCTCCCTCTCCTTTTGGCACACAATAAATTCCATCAAGTTCTTCCATTGCGTCGCTAATTGCAACTCATCAGGTATAAACACCAACCCTTCTCATTATGGTGCCTTTGTCAGGCTTGTTTTGTTTGGTTTTATGCCCCTGTCGAGCTTTGGTGTTGTTGTGGAAGAAGTTGATGGTTTAGTTATTTTTAGTTTTCTTTACTTTGTAGATTCTTTTGTTATTTTGTAGTTGAGATGTGGTTGTTGTGGGCCAGGGGAAGTCAAAGTACCTATTAGGCTAGATGGAACTTGCTTGGGACTATTTGTTATGCAAATGACTGGGTGCGAACCGCACGAGCTTCGCACAGGCCCACTGTTTGGCCTTTGCATTGCACGTGCGACACACACTTTTTCACGTGCGAATCGCATGTGCCCGAAAAGTGTGATACTTGTTTTGATCCACCTTGTGCAGCCATACCGATTTAAATAGATGAATTGGCTCAATGATAGACTTAGTGCCGACATTCTTAAGGGCAAATCATCATCTTTTGAGGTTTGGTTGCAAATTGACTTGTTTGGTACCAATGAAGTAGTCTTGCATGTTAAGTGAAATAGACATACCCTTGCAAAACAATTTGTGAAAAATGCATGCGAAGAGAGATTTTGTGACAACTCTTTTAATCTTTTTGTGACTCTTGACTTATTAGTGGTGATAATGTAGAATATCTCATCTTTGTTCTTGTTTAGGAAGTTAAAAAATGATCATTCCTGAATGATTCGCAAGCCATGTGTGATGAGGTTTAGTTGATTAATTCTTGTGCATGTGTGTCATCTAGAATTTGCCCCGAATGTTATTCAAGGCAAAATTCTAGGTGTAACCGAGCTTGAAAGATGACCTTAGGTCCTTTTTGATAGCCACTTCACCCAAATGACTTCCCAATGACATCAAATCCTAGTGAACCCCTTTGAGCTTGTGACCGTTCTTTGGCACCTTGTCAACACCTTGACCTTTTTTGAACCTCCATCTTGGCACCCATCCTCCCTAATTGCTTGAAAATGAAATATAGGCTAAAATCCTAAGTTTGGGGGAAACGAAATATAACATAGGCAAATGCCTAAGTTTGGGGGTGCATGTGATCAAATTAGGAGAAGAAAAGAAATGCACTTCAAGTGCAAGGTAGCACCTTACTTAAAAAATTGAAAATTTCTCCAAAAGATCAATCTAACTAGCAAATTGAAAAGCAAAAATTGGTACTCCTAGGATGGTAAGGAACACATGGATGTTTTTCATTTCCGGTTTTAGGTTGCAGGGACCACGGGCCCGTTTGTGACTCGAATTTCGACCCAGCTATGATTATAGCAATATGGATATCATTAGTTTTGTTTTGATATGTAGACTATTGTATTGACAGTGGTTTCCTAAATTTGAGCTTGCTGGAGAAGTTTGAGCATGGACAACATCGTTCCTACAGCTAGTCATTGGATGACAGGTAGGTTATTGCCTTTTTTACCTAGACGCTGCGTATATAGGCTATAACTGCATTAATTAGCATCTTTGGGTGGGTTGTTATAGATTGGTACCCCATACCTTGTTCGTCTTTTCTGTCCATTTATTTCATATGTTGATTATAGTATTCATATCAGTATTTTATATTACCCTTGTGGTCCTGTGTGGCCTTGTTTTGACTCTGGAACATAGATGGTGGGTTATATGGGAATGTCCGCGAGTTCTGGACATAGAGATATCCTTTTAGGCTGGTTCTTTTTAACTATAGAGCTGTTTAGCCTGTGCAGAGTCGATAGGAATATTTGTGAGCCATTTTGGGCTACTTTGTTGTATGTAAGCATATTATACATAAAGAAGGTTTTCCCTGCATGTTTTACTACTGATTTGGCTTCGGGCCTACTATAAATGATCTTCTAAACCTTGCATGGCCCCGAGGGCCCATTTTCAGTAGTGTGACTTCGAAAGGGTTTTGAACTGGCTTTTATGGAACCTCTCGGAGTAGAGAGGATACTATGATAAGTTGATTACTGGTTTTCATCCTCATACTAGGCTCGGCTGGACCATGGAGCTAGACATTATTTTCTATGGATTTAGACCCAGATACGATCTGGGGACCCTGTTTAGGGATTCTAATACTTGATTTCTGTTTTAGACTCGGATACGCTTTGGGAACCCTCGGTAAGGGTTATTGAGACATGATTACTGCTTTAGACCTGGATAGACTCCGGGCACCTTTTATGAGGGTTATTGATACATGACTATTGATTTAGACTCAGATCAAATCTAAGCACGTACTACGAGATCCCAAATGTTGAGATCAGCTAAGCACCCCTTCCCAACCAACCGTTGGGTGCTCATAAAAGATATAACACCCCTCAGCATGTGGCTATCGACTCTCTTTCATATGATAGGAGGGATACCAGGCATCCGAATAGTAACAATCTTGGCAAAGAAATCCAAGACCGCGTGATAAGGAGATAGCCAATCCATGCCCAAGATCACATCAAAATCCACCATATCAAGAACAACAAAGTCTACCCATGTATCGTACCCCAAGATAGTCACCACACAAGCCCGATACACCTGATCCACTACTAAAGAATAACCTACTAGGGTAAATACACACAAGGGCATAGGCAAGGACTCACAAGCAGACTCCAGACGAGTAGCATAATAAGCAGACACATATGAGAATGTAGACCGCGGATCAAACAAAGTAGAAGCAAACTGATGGCAAACAGAGATCGTACCTGTGATCAAAACATCTGAAGCCTCAGCCTCTGTTTGGCCTAAAACTGCATACATGTGGCCCCGACCGCCATGACCACCTGACTTACCGGACTGAGGACCACCTCTAGTACCATGGGGACCACCCCTACTACCCTATGAACTTCCCCTAGCTGGTGGTGCTGGAGCCCTGGGGCCTAAACCAACTAATTCTATCGCCTAGGGTGTTGTACCGATGGGCACTCTCTAGAAAAGTGGCTGATCTCGCCACACTCATAAAACCCCCGACCAAACGTACTCCGCTGTGAAGACCCGGCTGAATCAAAGCGACCACCATGACATGTGTACCCTGAATGACCACCTTGTGGAGCAGGAATGATACTCTGGCTACTATGACCCTCATTAATCTGTAATGCTGCCTGAACAGGCTGGCTCAACTCGAAACATTGCTGGTGCTAACCTCTACAATAGTAGCCTCTACCACGACCCTGTGACCTACTGAAACTTCCCTGGTGGCAGGGCCTCTTATCGCTGCCCCCTTGGGCCTTGCGAAGTACACCCTCAATAGTATGGGCATGATTAACTACCTCCAGAAAATACTGACCCGATGCTACCATACCCTCTGTGGCCAAGTGGAGATGCAAGGTCAAACTTCAAACTAACCAGCGTACTCTCTCATGCTCGGTGGGAAAAATCATAGTGGCATGTCTGGACAACTAATGGAACCAAACTTCGTACTCAGTCACAGTCATGGAGCCCTGCTCTAAACTAGGAAACTGATCCATCAGACGCTCCCTCATGCTACGTGGTACATACTTCTCCGGAAAGGTTGCGGAGAACTGATCTGAAGTAAGCGGAGGTGACCTGGCTAGTCTGCAAGTAACATATGACCTCCACCATTGTTTTGCTGGGCCTTCCAGCTAAAACGCGGTGTAATCTACTCCATGTGAATCAACTACCCCAAATTATGTAATCTCTCCTAGAATCTAGTTAAAAAATTGTGTGCATCCTCCCTAGAAGCACGTGAAAACCTCAGAGGACATAACTTCAGTGGACATAACTGAAAACCTGAAAGCATCTTCTACTCCTCAGAAGACATAACTGGCACGGTTAGAAGAGGGGGAGAAACTGCAGGGACCAGTAATACCTCTAATGTAGGAGCCACAGCAGCAGGCTGCGCTTTTGAACCTTGTGCTACCGCCTGAGCTGAAGTCTGACCCTTACCTCAAACCTGAGAACCAATTGAGGTTCTCGGCGAAGCTGCTGGTTGAATCATATACACAAGGAACCCCAACAATCAAACAAAGGTGTCCTACAATACTGGAGTAGCCACAAAACCTGTCGGGTGCTTGGTTGGCCAGACATGCTTCGGCTCATACTGAACCTTATCTACTCTAACCTCAGGCTCTTGTGACGGTAGCCTACCCTGGGCCTGAGCTGGCGCTGCAGCCCATGCCTTACCCTGACCTCTGGGTTGACCTTTACCTCGTCCCCTAGCTGGGGCCCTAACTACAGGCACAGGGTCCTCATCCTCGCCTTCTGCAGATCTCATCCAAACCATCTGAGAAAGAGTGAAACAAAGGTACCTAGAGGTTGATCAAGTCAAGAACGCACGACAGGGAATCAAACAAGACATCATATTTCCTAGGAATGTCCTATATCCTCTCATGGATTGGATACGGACGTCATCGTACCGATCAACGAGTCTCTACCAGACAATTTGCTCTTGTACTGGCGAGACCGCTGAACCTTGTGCTCTGATACCACTTTGTCATGACCCAAAATTGGGCCATGATGGCATCTACATAATCCCCCGGTAGACAAGCCAAAACCCAATGACTTACGAAAGACAGTAATAATAATTAACTAAGGAAATGCGAAAGATATAATGAAAAGACAGGGCCAATAGCATATATACATACCAATGTACAAAATATACAAAAGATGGCCCTAAAGTGACTGAATAGACAAAACAACACGAGAACCAACCCGGACCTGGTATCACTAGTACAAGAGAGACTAAGCAAAAAATAGCTATGCAATAGACTCTTTCAATCAAAAATACAAAATATAGACAAAATATACAAGATGGGAAACATGTAAAGTCTCCAAAAACCACTGGGCGCTCATCGAGATCCGAACTGCAACAAGTCTAGAATGACAAGAAGGTCAATGGATGTGGCTCGTAGTATGTACTCCATTAGAAAAAGATGCAGAGTGTAGTTTTAGTACCAAGACAACGGGTACTCAGTAGGCATCATAGGCCGACCAAGCGCAGAAAGATAATATATAAATAATAGATAAAGGAAAATAGCTAAATTACAGGAATCCACCTAAATCTAGTTATAAAGCCGAGAACATATCTATAATCCAACAAGGTGAAGAACAGACAAAATCAAGCCAAATCCAGAGACAATCCACATGCCAAAGCAAATGCAATGCGATGCACAATGATGCATGTGTGAATGTAATATAATATAAACCCAGAATACTGTATCGGGCTCCCAAAATACAGCATCGGACTATGCATATATATATGTGAAAGTAAGAAACCCAGAATAATGCATCGGGCAATGCATATATATATGTGTGAAAGTAAGATACCCGGAATAATACATCGGGAGTCCGAAATACCGTATCGGACTATAAATATTTGCATAAAATAGTATTTTCCCATTTTCCTTCAAAAATCTGATGTAATACTCAAAGTAATTTGTTTAAGTCAAAATATCACCACAACCGTATTAAAGCCTCATTTCAAACCAAAATTCTTGAAAAATACTTCTATGTTGTACCAATTATATGCCATGAAATGTGAGTATGAAATATTCTCAACCAGAGAAAGACCACACACCATCAGGCAAAATCGGGCAGAAATACCCTCAAAACCAACAGAACTGACCTAGAACTACATCCAAATCCAAGACATCACCTCGGGCCCACAGTTAAACACAACGATAGAATAAAGCGGGTAAAACAGAAAGTAAAAGTGAAAACCACCAGGAATCTCTATTCTACCACTAAAGCCTCCTAAAAGCATACTAAGCATTCTATACTAGCCAGACAAATAAAGCAATCTCCTTGGCTAAGGATAGCATAACAGTTCTAGACTAAAACCCGAAATGCCAAATAAAGTGATAAACAGGATTTAAGCCTAAATTCTACCTAATATCCTACCAAACATTCCAGTAACACATAAATAAATATAATCGACCTAAACTCAGTCTAGAAGGTAAACTGTAACGTACCTCAAGGCTGAACTGCAAGCATGAACCATCAGTCGTGTGCCTTCCCTTTCTGAACGGCCTCAAAAAACTGTCACGCTATCAAGAACATAACTTAGGTGTCAAGATGGGAAGAACAACACCCACATTACTATACGGAAAATTGTGCCAGAAATCTAGTCAAAAAAATGACCCTCAGGGCCCGTGTAATGAAACAGAAAAAAAATTCACAATAATGCTCGCGGTGGGTCATGAAACCCATGCCCAAAGTTTGGGCACGAACGGAGCTCGTTTTGACGCCCAAAACATCCCCGAAGTCCACTAGTTCAAAAAGAGTTAATTAAGGAAACTAACGGGAAAACAATGGGTTTAACGAAGATTAACAACGTAAAAGAGGAGAGGGGGGAAGAAGGAACTTACCAGATGAAGAGAGATGAAAGGGAGGGTTGCAATCGGAGCTCAATGTTCAACAATGGAGGAAATAAGAGTTCTTTTGAGGAGAAAATGAAGTTGGCAGCTTAAATTGCTGCCAGGGGTCCTTCATCACGATCGCGACAGGACCCCTGCATTCGCGGAGAAGACCTGGCTCGACCATCGCGATCACGACGATCCAGCTCACGTTCGCGAAGAGGAAAGGTGAGTCGGGTCCCAGCCGGCTTCTTCGCAGCCGCAAAGAGCAACCTTCACGAATGTGATGGTCAAGAAACTAGACCATCGCGAACATAATGGGAGCCTCGTGATCCCGAAGACCAAAATAGTATGCAACTTAATGCAACAACCAGCAGAAATACCAAGGCCAAAAAAACTTCTGATGGACCCTCGGAATTTATCTGAAACCCTGTGAATACAAACCAATGTTGCTACCTTACTAGAAATAGCATTCTAGACTTAATAGAATCGACGAAACTCTCAACGGAGATTGTTTTAACGAAAAGTGGGCCGTACACCCGAAACCAACTCGGAACTCAAAACCCAAAAACAAGTCTGAAAGCCCCGGGACCCAAACCAAAGGTCCCTCTAGCCCAAAGTCGACATTCCAGAGCTAACAACGTTGACGGACATTCCATCCGAGGCCGTCTTCTCTGAATATTGACTAAAGTGAACCCTTACAACCAAACTGGCTTTAAAACACAGAAAGCAACACAAAATCCAACCAAAATCATGCAGACCCAGACCAATGGTCCCACTAGGCCAAAATCCCCGTTCCGGAGCCATTGGAACTGTCAAAATTTGATTTTGAGCATGTTAACCAAGAAAGTTGACCGAAATCAAAGATTTTCTAAGTTTAAGTTTTAAAACAGGAAAATGGTCATAACAACCTAACGAATGACCCGGGCACTGAACCGTCAGTCCCGATAAGTCATAAATGACCTGTAGCCGCTGAGGGAAAGCTCAAAATGAAAAAAAAAAACATAGAAAATAAAAAAATGACCAGGAGGGTCATTACAACATTACATACTTATTTATATGATATTGATACGTTACATATACATGTGACAATTTTTTTTGTAATTTTTTTTGGTCGCTAGTACACTTTTGGGCTATTTTTTATGTAAGAAAAACATGATTATATTAGTTGCAAACTATTTAATTTATTGTATATATATGAAATTTTTCCTTGAATTTATTGGTCTTATTTTAACATGGTACAAAGTTTATAAAAGTAAAAAAGAAAAAAATGAATGTAGTGCTAAATTAAAAATATGTAGAATATTGTACTAAAATGTCCGTTCATCTTGTAGTCTTTAACATGTTATATGAAAAGTTGAAAGTAAAGAATTGCCAAAAAAAGAAAAGAGATAATTTTTAAAACGGCCTAAAAAGGAAAGTAAGAAAAAAAAATTAAACAGAGGGAATAATTAATTCTCCATGTATCAACCATTTACTGAAAATTATGATAATTATAAAGAATTTATTAACCAACCCACTAACCTCCCCACTTCTCTTTCCACTTTTGTCCTAAGAGGAAGCTCAGGGGTTATACCTTATTTCAAGTCATTGGATGGGAAGCTCTAAAATCAACGGTTGACATTGACTCAAGCCATCCCAAGGCATAGTATAAGCTCTTTGTTTAGTGAGCACTTGTTATGGCCATCTTTTCTAAACCAAGGGAAGAACTAAAAGAAACTTCATTTTTCACAAAGAGTTTTCTTAGCCTAAATTAAGTCCATTTTCTTCTTCTTACATTAATTGTTTCTCATGGAAGGTGGAGAAGGAGATGGAAATGCTTATCTTCAACCATTTCAAAATTCACCAAATAACTTTGCTATTTTTCAACAAGGTCCTCCATTAACAGCCATTAATAGGTTCCTATGGAGTCATCAAAGCCAATTTTTGTCCCAACAAAGTGTTGCAAACAATAACGAAAGCTTTTTTACTCAACGTGGTAATTTTTATGATTTTAGCAACGGTGCAAGTGGCAGTAGTTGTCATGCAAATGGGATTAATTCTTGGACAAGTACATTTTCAGAGGCAAGCTTAATGGATAGCATGCTCTTTAATGAACAAAATGCTCTTCATTGGAATAATCAAGTGAAGGGCATAACACAAGAGATGATGATATCATCTACAGAGAATTCAAAGGAGACCAGAAAAAAGGCAAAAGAAGGGACTTCTTCTACTTTGCTTTTCAAGGGTCAGTGGACAAAAGAAGAAGACAGGTGACGGTGGCACAATGAAAATCATCAAAGCAACAAATGACAAAAAATAAAAATTAATATTTTTCTGTTTCTTTTATGTCCTAGAGTTCATTTACAGGATCTTTTTTAAAATCTTACCCAAAATTGGAGAAACTGAACTTTTTTTGTATAACACTTACTTCTTGGATTATGAAGGAATTTGGTGAAGTTGGTGAAGCAGTTTGGAATGAGGAGATGGGCTCAAATAGCTGAGAATATGGCTGGTAGAGCAGGAAAACAGTGTCGTGAGAGATGGCATAATCATTTGCGTCCAGATATTAAGGTTTTTCAAATAATTCTTCTTCATTGTCTTCTAATAGTTTTTTGGTTTTATTTTTCTTTTTAACTAAAATTACACTTCCCAGACTACTCTAGGAGTGATTTTTTATTTTTTATATCCTTTGGCTTCTTACCAATTACAAGTGTTTAATTTCAAACTTATAACTACAAAGGTGATCTTAGGAAATCTATTTTTATGATCACTATGATTTACTCAATCTATTGTTCTTTGACTAGCCAAACATCTACATTTTTTATGTTTTACCAAAATGTTTGCTTTATTTCTTTTATCGGTCTAGAGAAAAGTTCATTTGTTTAGACGAAAATTTCGCTTATTGGGGAGAGATGCTTTCCTTTTTGCAGCTTAATTCTATTTTGTTTTTTTCAAATCTTTGACTAGTTTTTGCACACCATTTTTTCATCACAAGATTTTTCTTCAAGAAGGGGTCTAGGTTTTATATTTTTAGTATGTGCATCTTGACATGTAATTTTAGAATATATAGCGCACTTTGCTTCTTACACCAATTTTCAGCCTCTATTTTCATGTGATTATAGAAACTTTTTTTTGACAATAAAGTTTACTATAAAAGTTATGCCACCTCATTAGAAAAGTTATTAATCAGATTTCTTGTAATTTATGAACATGTTTTTTTGCACCGTCTCATTTGTCTTTACATTCTCATTTTTTTAATTATTTCAGAAAGACACGTGGAGCGAAGAAGAAGAACTGATGTTAGTGGAAGCACATAAGGAAATTGGAAATAAATGGGCAGAGATTGGTAAAAGAATTCCTGGAAGAACAGAGAACGCAATTAAGAATCACTGGAATGCGACTAAAAGAAGGCAAAATTCGAGCAGAAACAAGTTGAAGAAAAAAGAAAAAGAGGGGCAAAATCATGAGTCTAAATATCGATCGAATATTCTGCAAGATTATATTAGAAGCAAGTACTTCAGTGATGATTCTCCTCCTACAAATAATACTATGAGTGCTCAAAGTGGCAACATGACAAATGCAACCCCATCCTATTCTGATGATAATGATTCTCCATCTTTGCTCACTAATCAAACATATGATGAAGAAATGAACTTCATGCAAAAATTATTTGGAAAGAATTCATTGGTGGAAAACAATGGTAAGGTTGTTGACTCATCATCAAGCTCATATGGCTGCAATTTGTATGTTGGCTCAGATCAGGCAAATGTGTACATGGCTGATGATCAATCTTATAATTGTTCTGAGCAGCTCTATCTTTCCTATCTCCTGGATCGTTCTGCTAATTCAACAAATTAATTGCCTTGTAAAATTCAATGAATCAAGTTGTTGCTGGTTTCTCTTCATCAGCAGGAAACAAGGAGGTTGATTTAATGGAGATGGTTTCATCTTCTATCTACCCTCAAAACACCTCAAAAAATATATTTTTTTAATATATGTATGCGAACATTTCTTGTTATGTCCATCGAACGAGGATCATGAGTTACTAGATAACCAGTTGTTAGTTTTCAATTTTATAATTTCTTGGATCGGAGTGCTAGCTAGCTCCCTATTATTCTTAAATATGGCTTTTCCCATTTCCTTTTTTTCTATCTTTGTTCTATAGGCTATAGTTGCCATATGTCTGTTAATTTCTTTTGAATCAGATTACCTTCTCTTTTTATTGGTTTTCAGTTGAAACAAGTTTTTAAACAACCCATCTTGTCTACCTACTTATCCCTATATCATGCTATATTATTTTTTAAATATTGTCCCATGAATACTTGTCTTATGAGGTATTCACTAATAAATATTGTTGCATTCATTTTATTACCTACTCCCTCCTTCATAATTTAAATGAGATAGTTTGACTGGGCACGAAGTTTAAGAAATATATGAAGACTTTTCAAGTTTGTGATCTAAAATAAGCTATAGATGTTTGTGTGGCTATAAATTATCTTAGTAAGGTAAAATTTACATTTAAAAGTTAAATTATTACTAAATATAGAAATGTGTTATTTTCTGGGATTGACTAAATGTCACATAAACTGAGACAGAGAGAGTATAATAATTCATCATAGTCAGTGCATGATCTCACATCATAGTTTGGACTTCTTTTGAAAAAAAATTATCCGTGAAATATACCTGGTGATCTATATTTATTATGTATAGCGCAAAACAAAAGGGCGGACTAGGCCATACCTCCAATATACAACATTGATTGCGTTGCAAACGGATTTTTTTTTTTTTTAGAAAAAAAAGAAAAATCAAGGTAAAAAGAGAATGTTCTAACAATGATTATTGTACATTCTTAGGATAGTTCTGAAGCAAAGATTACCTTATAAAAAAATTAGTCTTACCATATTTTATCCTAAATCTGGGCATTTCATCAAAAAAATAAATAAGAGAGCAGGTTCTTCTAGTGTTGTGGCTAATTTAGTGAGGCAATCCACTACTTTGTTACCCTCCCGAAAGCAATGCGCAAAAGTTAGATTAGCATTTTGAAGTAAGAAAGTCATGTCCTCTACATACTTTATATATATTTATATATATTAAAAGTAGTGGTATATATATTTCTAATAAAATAAGAGATTTGTAGTTAATTAAAATAATTATTACTTTCATATTTAACTGTGCTAGCTAGCTAGCTAGATCATTATTGCTCATTATTATTAGTCGTTATTTGTTAAGGTCATGAAATCTAGCCAAACATATTATAATCGGATAGATCATCAACATGATTCGCAATATCAGTCACGCTATGATTCGGTTGTTCGATATTCTATTACAAGTGTTTACATAGTACATATATCTCAGTATGTTGCCCCAAAAATTAACATAC
The DNA here is from genome assembly GCA_003996215.1 of Jaltomata sinuosa. Lineage (NCBI taxonomy): Eukaryota > Viridiplantae > Streptophyta > Magnoliopsida > Solanales > Solanaceae > Jaltomata > Jaltomata sinuosa. The sequence goes on from QJPP01001001.1 coordinate 190,278, forward strand.
ATATATATATTCGAAGTTCTAAATTTTCTTTGGGACCCAAAGAACGTATTTGAGAGGGAAAATAGACACATCACCAAAAATTAAAACTTGGCTCTTTTAGTTTCTTATTTCCTTTTTCCTCTATTTCTCCACTTTTCATTTTACCTAGTGTCTGAATGTCAATAGTAAAAACAAGAGCTTGTGTGAAATCTCTTTCAAAATGATTAGGTTTATTGGATAATTGTAGGTAACTATTAGACCCTCCTGTCCATTATATATATAGTTGTCGTGTTTATTAAAAATAATCGGTTCAAAATAATTATTGTGTTAGAAAGCATATTAAATTGAAATCAAAAAATAAATAAAGATAATTTACTCAAATTACCCTTTTAGTTAACATTTTTTAAGGGGGGGGGGCGGGGGGGGGGGGGGGTTGTAAAATGAAAATATAACAAATAAAATATACACTAGTAATGAAAATTTCTTTTAGACTTGCTATTTATATAAATTAAATCATAGAATGTAATATATGTAGGAACAAAAAAGTAATTTTCCAAATAGAGAACCTGGAAAAGACAAGAAAAATAACTGAATTATTCGAAATTTGATGAAACATAACTGAAGTGTGTATATATATATATAAGCCAAAATAGCTAGTGCATGAAATATCACATGTTTTTTATAGTTGGGCAGCAAGGGCAACGAATGTGAGAGATTTAGGAAATCTCCAAAATAATTTCACTTGGTCAAAACCTTGTTTGTAAGTTTGAAGTGTGAACAACTCTTACTTTGTTCATAATCAGTCAAGTGTGGATCTGCAATTCGCATGTTTTTAGGCTTCTTTTGTGTTTTGTTCCACTTCTTTGCAATCTGCATATTTTTAGGCTTCTTTTTTGTTTTGTTCCACGTCTTCAGAATAACTTTTTGTGTAATATTCTTCATAAAATTCCTCAACAGGTCATTGTTTTTACCTGAACTTTAACTCACAAAGTTCAGTTAATGAATGTGTTCTGAGTGGAAAAAAATATGCAAGAGCTAACGAGAAAAAGCTCCAAACGGCTAACATTCCATAGATTGAGCAAGTATGTTTGGTGCAGAGAGTTGAGCCTGATGAATAGGGCTTTCACATCCATTGTCTTTTTCCTAAATATTCCAAAAAGACCCTTATTCTATTTGGTATTGCGCCCAGAATTGGCGTACATAAAATCAAATCATACTTTCCTTCTCAAGAAAATCAGTCCAGAGCGTAAGACATTTTTTTTTCAAGGAAATCAACCAAAATGGGGTTGTCACAATACAATCTAAGGTCAAGAATACAAATTCCCGCTTTTAATTTGGAGTCGCCATTTAACTAATTTCCATTATATAAATTTTTTAATGAGTTTACCCATTTTTTTGAATAATTTAGGCATATGCGATCGAGGTTGAAAATCCGCGTCTAAAGTGCAAATTAAAACTATCTTAAATCTAAGGCATGTGTTTTCAAATTTCAACATTTCAACATTTCAACACTTAAATCTACTCCAAATAAGGTTAAGTGTGAAAAATAAGTTTCATATCATAAAAAACAAACTTCAACCATCGATTTGTAAAAATAACAACAAATCTAACAAACTCATTTTGCACCCGTTTCATTTTTTCATTTATAGTTGCACTCAGACATATATGGCTGAAAAATATGTTAAAATTGGCAAAAGTTTCAGGCGTGTTCATCAGCTGGAGTAATATGATATGGAGTAATTAAAATAGGACTGGTGCCTGGCTCTAAATAAATAGCAAAGTCAATATCACGCTCAGGTGGAAGGCCTGGCAGGTGATAAGTCGGTAATCTACAAGCTTATTGAGCCTTTAATCATGAATTATTGCCATGTTTTGATAAGATTTAGAGGTTCTTATAGCCTTTATTGATATAAATGCAGGTACTCTTGGTCAAAGATATAAAACAAGAAATTTGACCCAAAAGAGCTCAAAATGAGTTGAAGTGTGAATTGATCAAGTGAGATGAAGATTTTTCCGAGGGGTGCGACTTCCATGCGACATGTAGAAACCTTGGTACGATCCGCACCTCTATCCATATAAAGCTCAAAAAAATAAGAAGGATCTATTAAGGGGTGCGGCCATCGTACGACATAAACATGGATTGGTACAAACCGCACCCCAATTCGCACGAAGCTTGAAGTATTGGCCAAGTCTCTGATCCACTGAAGCAGAGCTGTGCAATGCATAAAATAAGACATGTAAAATGCACGTCATGCTGCACAGCTCGCGAGGGGTAATTTTGTCTATTTTTATGTGATGATTTGGGAACATTCTAAAACCCAATTTAGGCACAGTATTTGAATAGTTTTCAGTTTTTGAGCAAGTTTCTCTCCCAAGGAAAGATAAAGGTTTTCACTCCATTCTCTCAATCTTCAACCTTGAACTTGTAAATTTGATCTTGGATATTGGATTCTTGCTACAATTAATGAAAAAGGAATTTGAATATCCCTATGGGTATACTTTCTTCTTCCTTTAGCATGAGTGGCTAAGTCTCCTTGTCTAGGGATCTGTTGATAATGGGTACTTGATAAATGGGTATGGGTCTTGCTTATTTGTGTTTATAATTGCTAATATGATATGGGTCTAGTGATTTCACCATATTTTAACACTAAAATTAGTGGTTGCAAAAATTGATTTAATTTACTTGATTGTGTTCTTGCTTAAGAAAGGGGTTCATAATTTTGGATCTGAAATTGCTAGTGGATACTTGGGATTCCACTTAGATTGAAGCTAAAAATAGCTCAATTCACCAGAAACACCAGTTGAAGGGTCTAACCTAGAGATAGTGTGACCTCCCCAAGCCTATATTGGTTGGTTTATGCCTAAATAATGGTGCTTAAGCAAAGACCATTCGATAAATGATTATGAGATCAAAAGATTAACATTCATGCCTAAATCCAATGCTACGTATGTTGTTTAGTGAGAATTTGTGCAATTGAGAAAGTATCTTGACCCATGTTCGAGTCCCATCAGAAGCACATCCCTAGTAGTCGTCTCTTTTATTTAACCTCGCATTTACTATATTGTTTGGTTTGGAATTGAATTGTGACTGATTTCCAATTCCACCCTCCCCCTTTTACATTATTTATTATTTGGACAAGCTACTCTCATTGTGAGGTCCTTCTACAATCTCATTGGCTAAGCTACAATTTCTTGTGGGATCGACCCCGACTCCCGAGAGTAGTATAAATTTTATTTTGCTTGATAATCACTGTCACCTATGTTATAGAAATTTCATTTGAGCATTATCAAAAATGGCACGATTGCCGGGGATTGGTGTTTGAATAAACTTTTTGATTGTGAATAGAAATCACCTTGTAGAATGTTTGTTCTTTTTTATTTGATTTGTTGTTTTTGTTTGGTTGAGCAGGCAGCCCATGATCAAAGTGAGCGACAATGAAAGTGTCGATGGATTCATGGACGCAACCAATGAACTCATAATTCAGGAAGGTGTTGGTGCAATCTTCCTACCTCCCAAGGTTGGAAACACGGTGTTCCACATCACTAGCAGTATGCTCCATCTCACATAAATAAAAGGGATGTTTGGAGGAGCGGCACATGAAGATGCAAATAGGCTCATCCAGAACTTCGTGGATATATGCCAACCTTTTATCTTCAAAAACATCCCCAAGAATCTATTCAACTTCACCTATTCCCCTTCTCTCTAATGGGGGAAGCCACAACTTGGATGGAAGAACTACTGTATGGGTCAATTACCTCTTTGGCTGAGTTGGTTGAGGCTTTCACAATTATATTTTTCCCTTCCTCAAGGATGATATAGCTGAGCAATAAAATTACCAAATTTTGCCAACTTCCTGACGAGCCTTTGCACGAGGCATGGTTGAGGGTTAAAAAGAAACTCGTGTTGTGCCCCAACCATGAATTGTCAGATAATGTCTTGCTACAAAGCTTTTATAGGGCTTTGAGCTCTTTGAATAAGTCTGTTGCCAACAACCTCGAGGGTGGTATCTTCATGGACCAACAATTTTCTCTAGCCTCGACACTTTTAAAGAGAATGACCAAGACTAACCAAGCTTGGTACATATGGAGGCTGATGTTCCTACCACAGGAGTGACGTCATCTATCTTGACAAACAAGATGCAGAAAAAGGATGAAGAAAGGGATGAGACTATGGCCAAAATGATGATGCTTATCGACTTTTTGGCCAAGCATGTGATGGGGGCCGGAAGTGCAAAGATCGTGAATGTTGTGAGTACAATAAAGATCAATGCTAGTGATGACGAGATAATAACCATCGTGGATGGTAAACTTTGCTACTTGTTGGCGGGTTCTCATTTATTTTATTATCACCCGAGGGATGAGAATCAAGGTTGGATTAAGGATAAGAAAAAAGATGGAAATTGGAGGGACTGTGACAAAGATGGTGATAAATACAATCACCGGAGTTCCAATCCATATGTACCTCTAAATATGTCGGACACCTTATATCAACCCACCATAAGTAATCTCGGTAACTCAAAGATAGAGAACATGTTTTCCTTGGCTTTGAAGAGGGTGGAGACAACAAATACCGAGGTTAGGGAGCTTAAAAGCAAAGTTTTAACACTTCACCAAACCATGAGTTCTCGTTCGGCCTCAATTAAGCATCTCGAGGCACAAATGAACCATCTATCCACTCAAATGAACTCGAGGATGAAGGGGACACTTCCTACTGACACCACAACCAATCCTAAAAATGGCGCTTATGTTATGTCTATTGTTACTAGAAGTGGAAGAACAAGTGGTGTGGTGAAAAATCCCATTATGGATGTGGTTGAAAAGCTGGTTGTTATAGTGAAGAAGCCTAGTGTTGAAGCAATTGTGGAGCCATGTGATAAAGAAGATAAGGATGTGTGTGAAAAAGATATTGAAGAACCGGAAGTTGGGGTGAAGCTTGGTGCACCCAATGTTCCGATGAATGTTGATATTGATTATAAGAAGGAGAAGGTTGAATCTCCTCCCCAAGTGGCCATTGACATTGAGTAGGACACTCCTATTGTTAAAATTGTGCCGACCATACTACCCAAGGGACCTTCTATGTACCCTCAAAGGTTAAATAAGAAGAAGGAATAGAACAAGTTCAATAAGTTTGTTGACATGTTCAACAAACTTTCGATAAATATTCCTTTAGTTGAATCCTTAATATAAATGTCGAGGTATGCCGAATTCATGATGGAGTTTCTCACAAAAAAAAGGGTTGTCAATGTAGGCACTATTCAGATCTCATATAGTTGTAGCACTATGATGACTATTAATGTTGCTACAAAATGAGAAGACCCGGGTGTATTTACCATACCTTTCACTATTGGGCTGTTTGTGTTCCGTAAGGTGTTGTGTGGCATAGGGGAAAGCATCAACTTGATACCCCTAGTGATCTTCAAGAAGTTAGGACTGGGTATGCCTAAACCTACATCTATGTGATTGCTCATGGATGATAGGTCCATCAAGCATTTGGTAGGAATCCTATTTGACGTATTGGTAAAGGTCGACAAGCATATCCTCCTAGCGGACTTTGTGATTTTGGATTGTGAAGTGGATATAGAGGTTCCCAACATTTTAGGGCGACCATTATTGGCTAAGGCGATATCCCTTATGGACGTTGAACTCGTAGAGCTCAAGTTCTGAGTGGGAAGCAAGGTAGTGACATTCAACATATGCCAACTCACAAAGCCTCCAGATGAATTACGGGTAGTCTCGGAGATAGATTTTGAGGGCAAGCTTGATGATGCCCATGAGGAGTTTGAAAAGGGAAATATGCCCAAGTTTTAGGTGTTTCCAAGGTGGTAATAAGATGATGTATTGATGACGTTGATGGAGCAATTCCCCTTCTTGGGATGGAGCCACACCAAACAAATTGGCATGCTATCCGACATTGACTAGGTTTTGAGGTACTATCGTCGAGCCGCAACATAAAATCAAGCGCTTCTTGGAAGGCAACCCAAGTGTTTTTACTTTGTTATTTTGGTTACCTTTTGTTATTTTTGGTTTGTTTTGGGAATGCATGGAGAGGAAAAATGACAAAGTGGAAAAATGAGACAAAAGGGGGACGTGTGGATGGCCGTGATTTTTGCACAAACTATTGTGCATGTCACACAGGACATCGCACCCCAAGCCACTGAACTAGACAAAAAATGTTGAGTTGGAGGCATTGTACACTTTGTTGTGCATTACGCACGAGCACTTTTGCGCATAGCACCACCTCCGCACACCATAACAAAAAGTTAGGCCAAGTTTGAGCATGTAAATGGTGAGGTGCAAAGCAACATGCGGTCCGCACAATGGCTTGTGCAAATTGCATGTTGCGGTGCACCAAGGTAAGTTTTGATTTTTTTTATTGACCGACCTGACCCAGAGACCGACCCAGTGACATTTCCTCTTCTTTTTCTCTTTTAAAACCACCACATTCACCTATTTTCTCCCATATTCATCCAAACTTCCATAACGTCTTTCCCAAAACCTCCCAGAAATCTCTCAACTCTCCAAAAATCTTCTCTTTCTCTCTCATCCACACCACTCTGCTGCTGCAACACGTGTCACCACCGTAGTCATTTCCAGTCAAAGTGTTGGGTCACCATTATTGCACCTTGAAAAGCTTTAATTTTTTCTTCCCTTCTCACAATATTCACTTGTGGTAAGTTCCCCAACATTAAATACATGTTTTTATGATGATTGAGAACTCATATTTTGAATCATGCTCACTAGAATTGCCATGTTAATTTTGGGTGAGATCCAAAAGTTTTGGGTCCCCAATTTTGGGTTGTATTGTTTATTTTGCTTAGAATTAACTTGGTAGAACTTAAAGTTTTGATAATGCATGTTGATTGTAATATGTTTTAGCCTTAAAAATCTGAGTTTGAAGTGAATTCTGAGTAATCCACTTGTGATTAAATCATGACTTGGCTCTATGATAGATTAGATGACGTCATTCTTAAGGGTAAATCGTCATCTTCATGAGGTTTTGGTTAGAAATTGAGTATTGGAGATGAAATTTGTTACTACTAATGTGCCCATGTTTTTCGTTGAATATGCTTATTGGTTTATGATTTTTGTTGATAGATAGAAATTGTTGATTAAATGAATGTGCCTAATTATGAAAAATTGAAGGCTTGATGATCCCAATGATAGACGGCGTAACGTCATTTTTAAGGGAAGTCGTTAAGTTTTTCTTTTGGTTTTCAATTATGTTGATAGATTCTGGGGAAGTCTGAGTACCAAGATGATTTGGTTGGGTCATATAATGCTTGGCCCTATTGTTTAAATTGTTGGATTCTTGGTGTGGTGCTTGTTGCCAAGTGCATTCGACACGTATTAATCTGCGAATCACATGCTTAACACACAAGAAGATAAGGGATTGGAAATTTCCATGTGTTTTCCAAGTGCGTTTCACATGCGGAGCACAAACCTCGATGTCCGAAATGCATAAGGCATGGCATGAGGTTGAAAAAGGCTGCCAGTTGATTGTTTCAAAGGGTGAAGCATGGTGCGATGCGCACTTCGGCTGGTGCAGTTTGCACTAGCTTCGCACCTTATTGCTGAAATACATGTAGGTTTTGGTAGCTAATGCAAAAGAACGTGCGATGAGCACTATGCCTGGTGCGGATTGCACGTAATTTGCATGAGCCATCAATTACCTATTTTGTTTTTCTCCTTCTTTGCATTCTTTCCCTTTTAATTGGTTAACTTTTTTTTTTTAGTCTTTCTTCTTTCACATATCTCAAAAATACAAAAAGATTTTGTTTTGCCTTCTGGTACTCACAATCTCCATGTACAGACTATGTCTTCTAGAAGGGGTAACACAGGGCGTCAACCAAAGAAACTACTAGCCACGGAAGAAGCAAGAGTTGGATTTAGGGTTGAAGGTATGAAGGTCATCTATGACAGGGATAAGAATACGACCTTCAATGTGGAGCAGAGCTTCAACTTGGCTGACATTAGGGAGGAGCAACCAAATATCCACAAACAATTTACTGACCGAGGGTGGCAATAATTCTAAGATATACTCAGGGGATACTATGAGGAGATTGTTTAGGAGTTCTTTGCTGCTTATGAATCCAAGAAAGACTCCAAGGAATATAAGGAGAACATGGATATGTTCCTTAACTTGGATTCATATGTCGTCCAAGGCAAGAATGTTTCCATCACTCCAGCTGCCATAAATACCATCGATTGGAGTTTCTGAATCAATCCTGCCACTGCAATCTTGGTTAGTCTACCTGCCGAGTCAAAAGCATATCGTTAGATGACCCATGTTCTTTCTCCTGACACTCCTCTTTGGGCTACTATGGTGGTGATATTCCATGGAGGACCTTGTACTTCAAATCCCATCTTTGGTATGACCTTGTTCACATCCAATTCCTGCAATGACAGAATGATCAAAAGATAACCTAAGATGGAGCCATTCAGATTGTTGCTATTATGATGGGCGAGCATGTCAACTTTAGGGAGATAGAGGCTATGGTGATAAGGAGAAAAGCACGCAGGGGTGGTGATTCATTTCCCTTCCCGATGCTCATTACTAAGCTTTGTTCTAAAGTCGATGTCCCCTGCCTCAACTATGACAAGTATACCCATGCCATTGGTCTGGTTGACCTTGATAGAAAGACAGACAGGGATGCTCCCAGGTTTAAAAGGCGTCAGACTACTCCCTACGAGGAGGTTGAGGTTGATAAATCTAATGTCGAAGAAAATACTTCCTCTCCTTCTCGGCCAGCTTCTAAGGCACATACCCTAGCAGCCACTGCACTTAGAGGGCCTTTAACCAACAATGGACTCCAAGTTATGGTTTACAAGACATATAATCATGAGAGGCAGTTGAGCGACTTAGCAAAAGAGTTGCCCGGGTTGATTGACAAGACTGTCAAGAGGGCCATCAAGGTAGTAGCGGACAATATGGCCAAGCTCTGCCAGAGGGTAGATGTTATTGAGGGGTCCATAAAAGCAATTTAAAAGGATGTCGACAAAGATAAAGGGAAGACCCTAGCTGAGGAGGTAGATTTGAGTACCTTACCTCAACCCCATCGCACTCCCGGTCCTATGGATGACTTGCTTGTAGCTTTCGCGGGTGATGAGGAGGAGCTACCTTGTATTGAGGATGTGAAGCTTGAGAATGATCAAAACCCTAAGTTTCAACAAGTTCTTAGGGATTCTGCAGTTTTTGCGCACTCTTAAAAAGGTGGTGCTGGTCTTAGTGAAGAGGCAACAGATGATTATGATGAGGCATAGTCCTCCAGGGAGTTGTTCCACCCCTTCTTTCCTTACTTATGCTTAAAGAATTGAGGGAAATGCTTCTTTTTATGGGGGGAGGTGGTGTTATTTGATTTTATTGTTTGTTGCTCGTGTTGGGTTGAGATAGTTTATTGCCCTTGCCAGGACAATAATTTTATTTCCCTTGCTAGATTTTATTTGGCCCTTGTCCGTGATGATATTGCCATTTCCAGGCCCTTTTATTATGTTTTGTGCTTAATTGTGCCCTCACTGGGCTTGATGTTTAATTTTGATTGTGTGCCATGTTAGTCTTACACAATTCCATTGTTTCTCTATCGGTGCCTTGCAAATGCGGTAAGGTCTTACGCCAAGGATTGTTTTCAAATGATTCATGAGCGTGAAAATTAGGTAGTCGCCTAGTTAATAGTAGTTTAGCAATAAACTCCGAGGATTTTCTTATTACCACGGTTCTTTCCCAAGGAGCAAATATTTTATTTATTTATTTTTCTTTTTTCTTGTGTCAAACTGGGTTGGTGTTTTCCTATGATAGATTGGGAGGCTACTTTTTTAAGGGAAAATGGCAAGTTTTAGTTTTAATTTGAGTCCGTGCTTTTCTTGTCTCAATTTGATCCACCAAATTCTTTTCTTGGCAAGATGTTTTTGAAAAGGAAAGGAAAAAGGAGAAATGAATTTTTGAGGAAAGAATTCTCTTGTCATGACTTGCACACTCTAGGTTTGGCTTGATTTATTCACAAATGAGTGTGTAATAAACTCGAAATAGCTTGTAAAAAGTCATTTGTCCCAATTGAATTCAATACTAATGTTGAAAGTTCTTATGAGGTTATGTAGTGTGTGGTGAGGCTATACCTTGATTCTTGTGCATGCGTGTCATCTAGAACTTTCAACGAATGTGATTCAAGGCAAAATTCTGGATGTGACTGAGCTTTGAAGATGATCTTAGACCCTTTTTGAAAAGCCACTTCACCCAAATCACTTCCCTTTACATAAATCTTAGTGAACCCCTTTTGAGATTGTGACCGTTCTTTGGCACTTTGGTTTACACCTTGACATTTTTGGAATATCTATCTTGGCACCCTTCCTCTGTAATGGCTTGAAAGTGAAACATAGGCTAAAATCCTATGTTGGGGGAAAATGAAATGAAAATATAGGCAAAAGGCTATGTTTAGGGGTGTATGTGCTTAATGTGGAGAAGAAAATGAATGCACTTCAAGTGCAAGGTAGCACCTTATATTGAATTGAAAATTGCTCTTAAAGTTCAATACGATGAGTAAAATGAAAATAAAAGAATTGGTGCTACCAAGTGAAGGTGTTACAAGGAGGTTGAATAATCAAGATTGAAAGCAAACGCTTGGGTTGTGTGAGGGAGAAATAAGGTGACATCAAAGTTAAAAAATGTGAGCGGTGTTTGAAATGATAACAAAGAACATTAGGGAGGTTTAGTCACTTGATCCAAATGCAATGCTTACCTTAGACTTATCCAACATCGTAACCCACAAGTCTTTAGTGATTACGAGCTTGGCCACTCTACATTAGTGGAGATTCACATAAAGGGCAAGCCTATGGTTTGACGTATGTGAACTTGAACTTCCCTGAGAGACTGAGAGTCTTTTCGGTTCCCTTATAATCCCTTGTATTGTGAATTGCATGATTGTGAGTGGGATTCTTTCTTGTGGTGAGTGGCATCACGCACTCGAATTGACACATGAAGTCTCTATTTCAATTGAGAGGAATGAATGAGACAAGTTATATGGTGAATATTGAGGCAAACCTTGATTGTCCATGGCAATGACATGGGAAGCTTAATATGTTGTTCTGAATGACAAATTCCCTTGATTTTGAATGAGAAATGAAGTCGTTTTGAAAAAAGTTTTAAAATGATCAATTGCCTTAATAATGTGGTGGTTCAAATTGAGATGAGCATTGTAGTTGGGTCTTTTGTCTGAGTCTTTTTGTTTATTACTTTTTTTTTATTTTTCTTAGTTTTTAGAATAGAATAATCTTTTGTGCCTTGATTGAGTTTTCGAGAATAATTCATTCCTTACCTTATGAGTATCTTGCTTGAGGACAAGCAATAGTTAAAGTTTGGGGGTTTAATAAGTCGGTAATCAATGAATTATGATGATATGAATGCAGGTACTCTTGGTCAAAGACATAAAACAAGGAATTGGACCCAAAAGAGCTCAAAAAGAGTTGAAGTGTGAAGTGATCAAGTGAGATGGAGATTCTACCGAGGGGTGCGGCCGTCGTGCGACATGCACGACCCTTGGTGCAGTCCGCACCTCTCTCCGCATGAAGCTCAAAAGAAAGAAGAAGGATTTGCTAAGGGGTGCGACCGTCGTACCACACACACATGGCCTGGTGTGAACCGCACCCCAATTTGCACCAAGATGGAAGTACGAGCCATGTCTCTGGTCCATTGAAGCAGAGTTGTGTGACATGCACAAAAAGACGTGCAAAATGCACATCGCACCTCACATCTCCCGAGGGGAAATTTTGTCCATTTTTATGTGATGATTTGGGAATATTCTAAAACCCAATTTAGGCATAGTTTTTCATAGTTTTTGAATAGTTTTCAATTTTTGGGCAAGTTTCTCTCCCAAGGAAGGATAGAGGGTTTCACTCAATTCTCTCAATCTTCAATCTTGGACTTATAAATTAGAGCTTGGATATTGGATTCTTTCTACAATTAATGAAAAGGAATTTGAATTTCCCTATGGGTATACTTTCTTCTTTCTTTAGCATGAGTGGCAAAGTCTCCTTGTCTAGGCAAGTGTTGATGATGGATACTTGATAAAAGGGTATGGGTCTTGCTTATTTGTGTTTATAATTGCTAATATGATATGGGTCTAGTGATTTCACCATATTTTAACTCTAAAATTTTTCGTTGCAAACATTGATTTAATTTACTTGATTGTGTTCTTGCCTGAGAAAGGGGTTCATAATTTTGGATGTGAAATTGCTAGTGGATACTTGGGATTCCACTTAGATTGAGGCTAGAAATAACTAAATTCGCCGGAAACACCCATTTAAGGGTCTAAGCTAGAGATAGTGTGACCTCTTAAAGCCTATATTGGTTTGCTTTTGCCTAAACAATGGTGCCTGGACAAATACCGTTGGATAAATGATTAGGAATTGAAAGATTAACATTCATGCCTAAAACCAATGCTACCTATGTTTTTTAGTCAGAATTTACGCAATTGAGCAAGTACATTGACCCGTGTTTGAGTCCCATCGGAAGCACATCCCTAGTCGTCCTTTTTCTTGTTTACACCTTGCATTTACTTTATTGTTTGGTTTAAAATTGAATTGTGACAAATTTCCATTCCCACCCTTTTTTTACATTATTTGTTATTTGGAAAATCTACTATTATTGCGAGGTCCTTCTACATACTCATTGACTAAGCTACCACTCTCGTGGAATCGACCCCGACTCTCATAGAGTAGTATAAAATTTTTTCGCTTAACTATCATCGTCACCTCCTTAATGGAGAGTGTCATGATTTATACATTATTAGTAGGTCAGTCAAAAACACATCTAGGAAATCTCTAACAATAGGAACCATCTCAGGAGAAGAAGTGTCGGCGTTAACATCTCAGACATATGCTAGATAAGCCAAACACCAGCGAGAAATCAACTTCCTACCATGAAGGCAGGAAATAATCCCAAATGGTGTGTGGCTAAAAGAACCATGCCACGCAATTGGGGATACACCGGGAATATCTATGGTAAAAATTGCTTGATGTATTCCAATCCATACCCAAAATCACATCAAAATCTAACATATCTAGGATCATCAGGTTAGCCTAACTCTCCAAATCACCAATAATAATCAAATAGGATCTCACAACCTGATCCACTACTAAAGAATCACCTATTAGGGTCGAAACAAATATATGAATAGATAATGGCAAACTATCCAACCCCAAACAAGGCACACATTAGGCAGATACATATGAACACATAGATCCAAGATCAAATAAAGCTAAAGGTTACTGGCGGCATACTGAAATCATACCTGCGATCACCCTATCTAAGGCCTCTGCCTTTGGTCTACCAAGGAGTGCATAGAACTGATGTTGACCTCTACCCTACCAACCGCCATCCCTACCACCTGTACTGCCATGCAGAGCACCACCTCAACCCTGAACACCACCTCTTCTAACTGGTGACAGAACTGCTCTGAGCGGCTGAGCGACTGGCTGAACTGTACCTCGCTGGGGTAACTCTCTAGAATAGTCACTGATGACACCACAATCATAACAAGGACCTGCCGGGACAAACTAGCAGAACCAGTATGGCCACCACAGCCTGATGCCTCTAAAGTTGTACCCATCAAAGTCTAGCCACTATAACCCTGGTGACTGCTCTGACCCTGCTCTAACTGAGACCCACTTGAAGCCTGAAGTGATGCCTGAACTGGCCGTCTAGACTAAGCCTGGTGTGTCTGTGGATGATACCCTCAGCCCTACTGGCCTGAACCTCTATCGTCATAGCAGAAACCACTGTAGGGGCCTTTATTATGATAGTGTAAATCCTCCATAGTACGAATATGGTCCGCAATAGCCTAGAAAGATCACCCATTGTCAACTAGTACCTCAGTACTCTGTCTAAGCTCTGTCTGCAACCCCCAAACAAACTAGTGAACTCTGTCTAGCTTAGTAGGAATGATCATAGCCCCGAATAGAGCCAACTAGTGAAAATGGGTCTCGTACTTAGATACATACATAGATCCCTACATCAGTCTTGTGAATTGGTCTCTGCAACTCTCACGATCACTATGAGGTATGAACTTAGCCATAGAGGCCTCTTAAAACTCTATCACAGTTAACTGAGGAGATATAGATAGTCTGCAGGCTACCTGCGCCCTCCACCACAACTTAGCTGGGCCATCCAGCTGATATGTGGTGTAACCAACTCCATGAGTCTCAAATAACCCTAGATGATGTAGCATTTTCTCACAAGTAGAAATAAATTCATTCGGATCCTGACCAAGACTCGGCGGCGCCAATCTCAGAAACCCACCCAAAGCCTTCTGCTCCATCTCTGTCATAATTAGGCGAGAAGTCAGAGGTTGTGCAACAGAAGGTACCAGAAGAACCTCAGCATATGGGGCCGCAGTAGCAGGCTACGCTTCTAAACTCCTAACACCCAGGGTTCCCCCCTGAGTAGATATTTGTTCTACATATGAAGGCTGATCCCCAATCATATCAAGTAGCTGTAGAAACAAACCCCGAATACCTGACGAACGAGCTGGGGCTGATGCTGGTACAGAAGCTGGTGTTGGTCCTGGTGGAACCTGGGTTGTCCTCTGGTCCATGGGCTATGCTCTGGGGCTATCCCAGGCTCAAACTCAGCCTTAAGGGCTCTAAATGGTTCCGCTGCTCAGGCATGTCCCAAACCCCTAACTCTACAACTACCCTAGTCCCTAGCTTGAGTCAGGTGTGCTGGGGTCAAAGGCTCTCCCCTATCTGATGTTTAAGACCTCGTACGAGCCATCTGCAGAAGAATGAACTAGAACATATGAGATTCCAGGAAACCAACTAGGATAAGATGCACAATATAGAAGCAAGAAAATATCCATGTTTCCTAAGATGCCACTATAACCCCCTGAAGATTGAGTACGGACATCTATGCCATGATCTGCAGGACATTAATAGTCATTGGCTTCTATACCGATGACACTGGTGAACCTAGGATGTAATACCAAGCTATCACAACCCAATTTCTCAAGTCATGATGGCACCTAAAACCCCTCTGTAGGCGAACAAATCACCATAGCCCAGAACAGTTAGTAATGGGCTACTAGCTAACTAAGCATGCCAAAGAAGCAATATAAGCAGAAGCAAGAGAGATAAGTAAAGAAAATAGACAACCAAAATATATATAAAGGAAAACTAAGCCATCCCACGAACTGGTATTACAGTACAAGAGCCGATACTAAATATACAGAGTACTTGAAGGTATAAAAAAAGAATATACATCTGTCTCTGAATAACAAAAATAGTACATAGTTCAAAAGAAGAGATAAAAGCTAAGGCCCAGTCCCCAGGAGCTCACCCTAATCTCGGATGTCTGAAAAGTTGCACGAGTCTCCATGAACTATCAATAGTGAGAGCCCATACTAAGATCTACACCAGCAAGATGCAAAAGTATAGTATCCGCACCAATTGCAATGCAACGGGTACCCAGGAGGCATCATAGTCTGACTAAGTGCATACAAGATATAAAAGCAGTAAATAGCATAAATGAAAGAAGGTAGTCACATAAGCAAACAGAGAATAGTACACGGAAACTAGCACAAATAGAACACAGAGAATACAATCAATTATATGCTAGCCAAAGAAGATATATATATATATATATATACACATATATATAACACAAAAAATAAGTGAAGGAGAGGAGAACGCACCTGGATCCTTGCAACAATAATATATAAAGAGAGATTTTTAAGAAGGATGGGTATATGGGTAACTTTAAGTAAAAAGGAAAGGAAGGAAAAGCAAGTAAAATGTACTCATGATTGAAAAAATACTACTAACTATATCATGCTTGTAACACAATCCTCGAATACGAATAATCCAATAATAATCCGAATGTAACAATAAAATGAACCCTTACTATGATAGGATATAATAATAATAAATCTACCTACATCCCCAATGGGAGCCCGTACACTCGAGGAACACATACAAGTGAAAACAAACTCGCCAACATCCCATACTACCGGAGCGTACACTCAACAAATAGTAAACAAGGGTGGAATCAAACACGAATGCATGATATGATGATGTTGTGAAACCAGGTGTGATAGTAGTACTGTTTGTACCTCCTCTTGCATCAATAGGCCCAGTAGGTAGGATCTATGGAAGGACGCAGCCGTATATCTCAACTGCACTATGTACCTCTCCTCCAGCACTCACAGCAAGTAGCCCCTGATCTGGAGCGGCAAGTTCTATAGAGGTCCTCAACCACATACTAAACCTCAGAATCTCAAATATAATCGCCCAGAGAGTATCCAGGTCTAAATCAGTAATTGTAAGCTCAAAATGAGTGCCCGAAGTCTATTCGGGTCTAAATTAATAAATTATGTCTCAAAAACCCCAATAAGGGTGCTCAGGGTGTAACCGAGTTTAAATCCATGGTAAAACAAGTCTAGCGTTGGGCTTGACCAAGTCTAGTATAATATCAAATTAGTAGCAAAACATGTCTTACATTATGGCTCAGTCGATTCTAGTACAAGTATGAAAAATCGGTGATAAAAATCATCATGATACCTCTTTACTCTAAGAAGATACATTAAATCAATTTCAAATTCTTTTTACAATCATTATACCAAAAATGGGCCTTCGAGGCCATACAAGGTTTAGCAAATTAGTTATAGTAGGCCCACAACAAAAGTAGTAGTAAATAATGCATAAAATGCTTTGCATGAATGATAATAAGATGAGGATCACAATCAGTAGCCAAACAACTCAGTATCAATCTATCAGCCCTGTAAAAGCTCCAATCGCTCTATAACATAGATAACCAGTTCTAGAATCATAATTCCAATGTCCGGGACTAACAGACATTACCAAATAAACCACCTTCTATGGTCCAAAGTCAAATACAGGGCCACAAGGGGTAATTCTATCGACCAAACTTAAGACTACAATGATACGAGTGAATTAAGATGGATATGAATAAATTGAAAATGTCTGGGATACCAAGCTAATAAACCCAACCCAGGGATGCTAACTAGTACAATTATAGTCTATATATGCAAAGTATAGAAAAAGGAAACTGTAAACTACCTATCGTCTAATGATAAGCTACTGTGATGATATTGTCCAAGCCCAAACTGCTTCGAGAAGTCCCAAAAGGAAATCACACTATCAAGAAGGTAATCTATGCATTAAAATAATACTAATGAAACCCATATTGCTTAAAGTATAGCTAGGTCAAAATTTGGGACACAAGCGGGCCCATGGGCCTTGAAACTCGAAGCCAAAAAAGATAAACACCATAACATTCCCAACATTCTTGGGAGCGTATATTAAAAATTTTGGCAAAATCAAACCTTCGGAAGGGATCTAAAACAACCCACAATTCTAGAATTCAAGGATATATTAGAAGGATAAATTAAGGAATTTAAACATGAAAGGTTACCAATTAGAGGTAGGGAAATGATCACGAATCGGGAATTTGTCACCAGACGGTCAAGGAATGATTAGAACTGAAGAAATGGGGTTTGAGGTTCAATTTCATTAGAGGAAATGAGTTGGGAGTTTTAATAAATGATGAATAAGCTTAGAATATAAATTGCCAGTGATTTTCGCAGAAGCATGACTTTTTATCACAAAAGTGGAGGTCGCTATTAATATGTGCCTCCACAAATGCGGAAAAATCACAACAAATGTGGTCGTCATAAAAGAAGTGGATATCCGTAAAAGCGAAAACCCACAACAAGAGGGAACCTTCACAAATGCATGGTCCGCAAATGCAGTGCCTAATCACTAATGCAACAAAAGGGCCGCAAATGTGGACACACAAAAATCAACAAACTCAGCAAAAACTCATCTAAGTTTAAATGCTCGGATGGATGCTCCAGATTTATCTATGGCCCCACGGACACAGATGAACTATGCTACTCGATTAAAAATATTATTCGAGACTCAACAGAATTGATGAAAATCCCAAAAGAGGTCGATTTAATAAAAAGTGGGCACCACGCCTGATAAGTCAGTATTCTACAAACTTATTGAGCCTTTACTCATGAATTATTGTTATATTTTGATGAGATTTAGATGATCTTATGGCCTTTATTGATGTCTAAACATGTACTTGTGATCAATGATCGTAAATAAGGAAATGGACCCAAAAAGAGCCAAATAGGAGTGAAGTGTGAAGTGAGCAAACAAGATAAAGATTCTGCTGAGCAATGCAGTACTCGTGTGACATGTACTTGCGTTGGTGAAGAATTCACCTTACACTGCATAAAATGCAGAAGTTATTGAAGAATCTGCTAAGGGGTGCGGTCGTTGTGCGACGCACATAATACCTTGTGCGAACCGCACCCCACTTTGCTTGAAGCTCCCGATTTACCTGAGTAACTGGTCCTCTGAAAAGGGTGTGCGATGCACACATCATGACATGCGAATGACATGTCATGCTGCACACCACCGGGAGGGCATTTTTATCCAGAGTTATGTGACATTTTGGGAATGTTTATAAACCCATTTTAGGCACAATTGTAAGGAGTTCTTATAACTCTGAATTTTAGAAGATATTCTTAGTTTTATGAACAAGTTTTCCCTTCTAAGAACAAGAAGAGGGTTTCTCACAATTCCTTCTTCTCAATATTTAGAACCACCTTTTGTGTAAAAATTGGACTTGGATATTGAGAAATTTAGCTTGAATGGAAGGGAAATTAAATTACCCATTTACTATACCTCTTTCCTTAAGCATGAGTAGCTAAACCTCTTATCTAGGGATGTGTTGATGATGGGTACGTGATAAATAGGTATCGGTGTTGCTGATTCTTGTTTATAATTGCTTTATTAACACAGGTCTAGTGATTTCACCATATTTTAACTCTAAAATTTATGGTTGCAAATATTGATTATCCTTACTTGGTTATGTTGTTGCTTGAAAGAGGATTTCATAACTTCGTATGTGAAATTCCTAGTGAGAATTCGGGCTTCCATTTAGATTGATTGACAAGACTGTCAAGAGGGTCATCAAGGTAGTAGCGGACAACATGGCCAAGCTCTGCCAGAGGGTAGATGTTTTTGAGGGGTCCATAAAAGAAATTTAAAAGGATGTCGACAAAGATAAAAGGAAGGCCCCAGTTGAGGAGATAGATTTGAGTACCTTACCTCAACCCCATCGCACTCCCGGTCCTATGGATGACTTACTTGTAGCTTTCGTGGGTGATGAGGAGGAGCTACCTTGTAATGAGGATGCGAAGCTTGAGGATGATCAAAACCCTGAGTTTCAACAAGTTCTTAGGGATTCTGCAGTTTTTGCGCACTCTTAAAAAGGTGGTGCTGGTCTTAGTGAAGAGGCAACAGATGATTATGAGGAGGCATCGTCCTCCAGGGAGTTGTTCCACCCCTTCTTTCCTTACTTGTGCTTAAAGAATTGAGGTAAATGCTTCTTTTTATGGGGGGAGGTGGTGATATTTGATTTTATTGTTTGTTGCTCGTGTTGGGTTGAGATAGTTTATTGCCCTTGCCAGGCCAATAATTTTATCTCCCTTGCTAGATTTTATTTGGCCCTTGTCGGTGATGATATTGCCCTTTCCAGGCCCTTTTATTATGTTTTGTGCTTAATTGTGCCCTCACTGGGCTTGATGTTTAATTTTGATTGTGTGCCATGTTAGTCTTACACAATTCCATTGTTTCTCTACCGGTGCCTTGCAAATGTGGTAAGGGCTTACGCCGAGGATTGTTTTCAAATGATTCATGAGCATGAAAATTTGGTAGTCGCCTAGTTAATAGTAGTTTAGCAATAAACTCCGAGTATTTTCTTAATACCACGGTTCTTTCCCAAGGAGCAAATATTTTCTTTATTTATTTTTCTTTTTTCTTGTGTCAAACTGGGTTGGTGTTTTCCTATGATAGATTGGGAGACTACTTTTTTAAGGGAAAATGGCAAGTTTTAGTTTTAATTTGAGTCCGTGCTTTTCTTGTCTCAAAATGGACCCACCAAATTCTTTTCTTGGCAAGATGTTTTGGAAAAGGAAAGGAAAAAAGAGAAATGAATTTTTGAGGAAAGAATTCTCTTGTTATGACTTGCACACTCTCGGTTTGGCTTTATTTATTCACAAATGAGTGTGTAATAAACTCGAAATAGCTTGTAAAAAGTCATTTGTCCCAATTGAATTCGATACTAATGTTGAAAGTTCTTATGAGGTAATGTCGTGTGTGGTGAGGCTATACCTTGATTCTTGTGCATGCGTGTCATCTAGAACTTTCAACGAATGTGATTCAAGGCAAAATTCTGGATGTGACCGAGCTTTGAAGATGATCTTAGACCCTTTTTTAAAAGTCACTTCACCCAAATCACTTCCCTTTACATAAATCTTAGTGAACCCCTTTTGAGATTGTGACCGTTCTTTGGCACTTTGTTTTACACCTTGACATTTTTGGAATATCTATCTTGGCACCCTTCCTCTGTAATGGCTTGAAATTGAAACATAGGCTAAAATTCTATGTTTGGGGGAAAATGAAATGAAAATATAGGCAAAAGCCTATGTTTGGGGGTGTATGTGCTTAATGTGGAGAAGAAAATGAATGCACTTCAAGTGCAAGGTAGCACCTTATATTGAATTGAAAATTGCTCTTAAAGTTCAATCCAATGAGCAAAATGAAAAGAAAAGAATTGGTGCTACCAAGTGAAGGTGTTACAAGGAAGTTGAATGATCAAGATTGAAGGCAAACACTTGGGTTGTGTGAGGGAGAAATAAGGTGACGTCAAAGTTAAAAAATGTTAGCGGTGTTTGAAATGATAACAAAGAGCATTAGGGGGGTTTAGTCACTTGAGCCAAATGCAATCCTTACCTTACACTTAGCCAACATCGTAAGCCACAAGTCTTTAGTGATTCTGAGCTTGGCCACTCTACATTAGTGGAGATTCACATAAAGGGCAAGCCTATGGTTTGACATATGTGAACTTGAACTTCCCTGAGAGACTGAGAGTCTTTTCAGTTCTCTTATAATCCCTTGTATTGTGAATTGCATGATTGTGAGTGGAATTCTTTCTTGTGGTGAGTGGCATCACGCACTCGAATTGACACATGAAGTCTCTATTTCAATTGAGAGGAATGAATGAGACAAGTTATGTGGCGAATCTTGAGGTAAACCTTGATTGTCCATGGCAATGACATGGGAAGCTTAATATGTTGTTCTGAATGACAAATTCCCTTGATTTTTAATGAGAAATGAAGTCGTTTTGAAAAAAGTTTTAAAATGATCAATTGCCTTGATAATGTGGTGGTTCAAATTGAGATGAGCATTGTAGTTGAGTCTTTTGTTTGAGTCTTTTTGTTTATTACTATTTTTTTATTTTTCTTAGTTTTTAGAATAGATTAATCTTTTGTGCTTTGATTGAGTTTTAGAGAATAATTCATTCCTTACCTTATGAGTATCTTGCTTGAGGACAAGCAATAGTTAAAGTTTGGGGGTTTAATAAGTCGGTAATCAATGAATTTTTGATGATATGAATGCAGGTACTATTGGTCAAAGACATAAAACAAGGAATTGGACCCAAAAGAGCTCAAAAAGAGTTGAAGTGTGAAGTGATCAAGTGAGATGGAGATTCTACCGAGGGGTGCGGCCGTCGTGCGACATGCACGACCCTTGGTGCAGTCCGCACCTCTCTCCGCATGAAGCTCAAAAGAAAGAAGAAGGATTTGCTAAGGAGTGCGACCGTCATACCACACACACATGGCCTGGTGTGAACCGCACCCCACTTTGCACCAAGATGGAAGTACGAGCCATGTCTCTGGTCCACTGAAGCAGAGCTGTGCGACGTGAACAAAAAGACATGCAAAATGCACATCGTACCTCACATCTCCCGAGGGGAAATTTTGTCCATTTTTATGTGATGATTTGGGAATATTCTAAAACCCAATTTAGGCATAGTTTTTCATAGTTTTTGAATAGTTTTCAATTTTTGAGCAAGTTTCTCTCCCAAGGAAGGATAGAGGGTTTCTCTCAATCTTCAACCTTGGACTTATAAATTAGAGCTTGGATATTGGATTCTTTCTACAATTAATGAAAAGGAATTTGAATTTCCCTATGGGTATACTTTCTTCTTCCTTTAGCATGAGTGGCAAAGTCTCCTTGTCTAGGCAAGTGTTCATGAAGGGTACTTGATAAAAGGGTATGGGTCTTGCTTATTTGTGTTTATAATTCCTAATATGATATGGGTCTAGTGATTTCACCATATTTTAACTCTAAATTTTTTTGTTGCAAACATTGATTTAATTTACTTGATTGTGTTCTTGCTTGAGAAAGGGGTTCATAATTTTGGATGTGAAATTGCTAGTGGATACTTGGGATTCCACTTAGATTGAGGCTAGAAAGAGCTCAATTCGCCGGAAACACCCATTTAAGGGTCTAAGCTAGAGATAGTGTGACCTCTTAAAGCCTATATTGGTTTGTTTTTTCCTAAACAATGGTGCTTGAACAAATACCGTTGGAATAATGATTATGAATTGAAAGATTAACATTCATGCCTAAAACCAATGCTACCTATGTTTTTTAGTGAGAATTTACGCAATTGAGCAAGTACCTTGACCCGTGTTTGAGTCCCATTGGAAGCACATCCCTAGTCGTTCTTTCTCTTGTTTACACCTTGCATTTACTTTATTGTTTGGTTTAAAATTGAATTGTGACAAATTTCCATTCCCACCCTTTTTTACATTATTTGTTGTTTGAAAAATCTACTATTATTGTGAGGTCCTTCTACATACTCATTGACTAAGCTACCACTCCCTGTGGGATCGACCCCGACTCTCGTAGAGTAGTATAAAATTTGTTCGCTTAATGATCATCGTCACCTCCTTAATGGAGAGTGTCATGATTTATAAATTATTAGTAGGTCAGTCAGAAACACATCTAGGAAATCTCTAATAATAGGAACCAACTCAGGAGAAGAAGTGTCGACGCTAACATCTCAGACATATGCTAGATAAGCCAAACACCAGCGAGAAATTAACTTCCTAGCATGAAGGCAAGAAATAATCCCAAATGGTGTGTGGCTAACAGAACCATGCCACACAACTAGGGATACATCGGGAACATCTATGGTAAAAATTGCTCGATGTATTCCAATCCATACCCAAAATCACATCAAAATCTAACATATCTAGGATCATCAGGTTAGACTAACTCTCCAAATCACCAATAATAATCAAATAGGATCTCACAACCCGATCCACTACTAAAGAATCACCTATTAGGGTCGAAACAAATATATGAACAGATAATGGTAAACTAACCAACCCCAAACAAAGTACAAATTAGGCAGATACATATGAACACATAGATCCAGGATCAAATAAAGCTAAAGGTTACTGGCGGCATACTGAAATCATACCTGCGATCACCCCATCTAAGGCCTCTGCCTTTGGTCTACCAAGGAGTGCATAGAACTGATGTTGACCTCTACCCTACCAACCGCCATCCCTACCACCTTTACTGCCATGCAGAGCACCACCTCAACCCTGAACACCACCTCTTCTAACTTGTGACAGCACTGCTCTGAGCAACTGAGCAACTGGCTGAACTGTACCTCGCTGGGGTAACTCTCTAGCATAGTGACTGATGACACCACAATCATAACAAGGCCTTACCGGGACAAACTAGCAGAACCAGTGTGGCCACCATAGCCTGATGCCTCTAAAGTTGTGCCCCTCAAAGTCTAGCCACTGTAACCCTGGTGACTGCTCTGACCCTGCTCTAATTTAGACCCACTTGAAGCCTGAAGTGATGCCTGAACTGGCCGGCTAGACTAAGCCTGGTGTTGCTGTGGATGATACCCTCAGCCCTACAGGCCTGAACCTCTATCGCCGTAGCAGGAACCACTGTAGCGGCCTTGATTATGATAGTGTAAATCCTACATAGTATGAATATGGTCCGCAATAGCCTAGAAACATCACCCATTGTCAACTAGTGCCTCATTACTCTGTCTAAGCTCTGTCTGCAAACCCCAAACAAACTAGTGAACTCTGTCTGGCTTAGTAGGAATAATCATAGCCCCGAATAGAGCCAACTAGTGAAAATGGGTCTCGTAGTTAGATACAGACATAGATCCCTACATCAGTCTTGTGAATTGGTCTCTGCAACGCTCACGATCCATATAAGGTATGAACTTAGCCATAAAGGCCTCTTAAAACTCTCTCACAGTTAACTGAGGAGATATAGATAGATTGCAGGCTACCTGAGCCCTCCACCACAACTTCGCTGGGCCATCCAGTTGATATGTGGTGTAACCAACTCCATGAGTCTCAAATAACCCCAGATGATGTAGCATTTTCTCACAAGTAGAAATAAATTTATGCGGATCCTGACCAAGACTCGGTGGTCCCAATCTCATAAACCCACCCAAAGTCTTCTGCTCCATCTTTGTCATAATTAGGCGAGAAGTCAGAGGCTGTGCAACAGAAGGTACCAGAAGAACCTCAGCATAGGGGGCCGCAGTAGCAGGCTGCGCTTCTAAACTCTGAACACCCAGGGTTTCCCCCTGAGTAGATATTTGTTCTACATATGAAGGCTGATCCCCAATCATATCAAGTAGCTGCAGAAACAAACCCCGAATACCTGACGAAGGAGCAGGGGCTGATGTTGGTACAGAAGCTGGTGTTGGTTCTGGTGGAACCTGGGTTGTCCTCTGGTCCATGGGCTATGCTCTGGGGCTATCCCATGATCAAACTCAGCCTTAAGGGCTCTAACTGGTTCCGCTGCTCAGGCATGTCCCCAACCCCTACCTCTACAACTACCCTAGTCCCTAACTTGAGTCAGGTGTGCTGGGGTCGAAGGCTCTCCCCCATCTGATGTTTAAGACCTCATACGAGCCATCTGCAGAAGAGTGAACTAGAACAAATGAGATTCCAGGAAACCAACTAGGATAAGATGCACAATATAGAAGAAAGAAAAGATCCATGTTTCCTAAGATGCCACTATAGCCCCCTAAAGATTGAGTACGGACATCTATGCCTTGATCTGCAGGACATTAATAGTCATTGGCTTCTATACCGATGACACAGGTGAACCTAGGATGTAATACCAAGCTATCACAAACCAATTACTCAGGTCATGATGGCACCTACAACCCCTCTGTAGGCGAACAAATCACCATAGCCCAGAACAGTTAGTAATGGGCTACTAGCTAACTAAGCATGCCAAAGAAGCAATATAAGCAGAAGCAAGAGAGATAAGTTAAGAAAATAGACAACAAAAATATATATAAAGGAAAACTAAGCCATCCCACAAACTGGTATTACAGTACAAGAGCCGATACTAAATATACTGAGTACTAGAAGGTACAAAAAGAGAATATACATCTGTCTCTGAATAAAAAAAATAGTACATAGTTCAAAAGAAGAGATAAAAGCTAAGGCCCAGTCTCCAGGAGCTCACCCTAATCTCGGATGTCTGAAAAGCAGCACGAGTCTCCATGAACTATCACTAGTGAGAGCCCATACTAAGATCTACACCAGCAAGATGCAAAAGTATAGTATCCGCACCAATTGCAATGCAACGGGTACCCAGTAGGCATCATAGTCTGACTGAGTGCATATAATATATAAAAGCAGTAAATAGCATAAATGAAAGAAGGTAGTCACATAAGCAAACAGAGAATAGTACACGGAAACTAGCACAAATAGAACACAGAGAATACAATCAATTATATGCTAGCCAAAGAAGATATATATATATATATATACATATATACATAACACAAAACACAAGTGAAGGAGAGGAGAACGCACCTGGATCCTTGCAACAATAATATATAAAGAGAGTTTTAAGAAGGATGGGTATATGGGTAACTTTAAGTAAAAAGGAAAGGAAGGAAAAGCAAGTAAAATGTACTCATGCTTGAAAAAATACTACTAACTATATCATGCTTGTAACACAATCCTCGAATACGAATAATCGAACAAAATCCGAATGTAACAATAAAATGAACCAGTACTATGATAGGATATAATAATAATAAATCTACCTACATCCCCAATGGGAGACCATAAACCCGAGGAACACATACAAGTGAAAAAAAACATGCCAACATCCCATACTACCGGAGCGTACACTCAACAAATAGCAAACAAGGTCTGAATCAAACATGAATGCATGATATGATGATGTTGTGAAACCAGGTGTTATAGTAGTACTGTTTGTACCTCCTCTTTCATCAATAGGCCCAGTAGGTAGGATCTATGGAAGGACGCAGCGGTATACCTCAATTGCACTATGTACCTCTCCTCCAGTACTCACAGCAAGTAGCCACTGATCTGGAGCGGCAAGTTCCATAGAGGTCCTCAACCACATACTAAACCTCAGAATCTCAAATATAATCGCCCGGAGTGTATCTAGGTCTAAATTAATAAATTATGTCTCAAAAACCCCAATAAGGGTGCTCAGGGTGTAACCGAGTTTAAATCCATGGTAAAACAAGTCTAGTGCTGGGCTTGACCAAGTCTAGTATAATATCAAATCAGTAGCAAAACATGTCTTACACTATGGCTCAGTCGATTCTAGTACAAGTATGAAAAATCGGTGATAAAAATCATCATGATACCTCTTTACTCTAAGAAGATAAATTAAATCAATTTCAAATTCTTTTTACAATCATTATACCAAAAATGGGCCTTCGGGGCCATACAAGGTTTAGCAAATTGGTTATAGTAGGCCCACAACAAAACTAGTAGTAAATAATGCAGAAAATGTTGTGCATGAATGATAATAGGATGAGGAACACAATTAGTAGTCAAACAACTCAGTATCAATCTATCAGCCCTGTACAAGCTCCAATCGCTTTATAGCATAGATAAAAAGTTCTAGAATCATAATTCCAATGTCCGGGACTCACAGACATTACCAAATAAACCACCTTCTATGGTCCAAAGTCAAAACAAGGCCACAAGGGGTAATTCTATCGACCAAACTTAAGACTACAATGATACGAGTGAATTAAGATGGATATGAATAAATTGAAAAGGTCTAGGATACCAAGCTAATAAACCCAACCCAGGGATGCTAACTAGTACAATTATAGCCTATATATGCAAAGTCTAGAAAAAGGAAACTGTAAACTACCTATCATCTAATTATAAGCTACTGTGATGATATTGTCCAAGCCCAAACTGCTTCGAGAAGTCCCAAAAGGAAATCACACTATCAAGAAGGTAATCTATGCATTAAAATAAGACTAATGAAACCCATATTTCTAAAAGTATAGCTAGGTCAAAATTTGGGACACAAGCGGGCCCATGGGCCTTGAAACTCGAAGCCAAAAAAGATAAACACCATAACATTCCCAACATTCTTGGGAGCGCATATTTAAAATTTTGGCAAAATCAAACCTTCGGAAGGGATCTAAAACAACCCATAATTCTAGAATTCAAGGATATATTAGAAGGATAAATTAAGGAACTTAAACATGAAAGGTTACCAATTAGAGGTAGGGAAATGATCACGAATCGGGAATTTGTCACCAGACGGTCAAGGAATGATCAGAACTGAAGAAATGGGGTTTGAGGTTCAATTTCATTAGAGGAAATGAGTTGGGAGTTTGAATAAATGATGAATAAGCTTAGAATATAAACTGCCAGTGATTTTCGCAGAAGCATGACTTTTTATCACAAAAGTGGAGGTCGCTATTAATATGTGCCTCCACAAATGCGGAAAAATCACTACAAATGTGGTCGTCATAAAAGCAGCGGATCTCCGTAAAAGCGAAAACCCACAACAAGAGGGAACCTTCACAAATGCATGGTCCGCAAATGCAGTGCCCAATCGCAAATGCAACAAAAGGGCCGCAAATGTGGACACACCAAAATCAACAAACTCAGCAAAAACTCATCTAAGTTTAAATGCTCGGATGGATGCTTGGGATTTATCTATGGTCCCACGAACACAAATGAACTATGCTACTCGATTAAAAATATTATTCCAGACTCAATAGAATTGATGAAAATCCCAAAAGAGGTCAATTTAATAAAAAGTGGGCACCACGCCTGATAAGCAGTAATCTACAAACTTATTGAGCCTTTACTCATGAATTATTGCTATATTTTGATGAGATTTAGATGATCTTATGGCCTTTATTGATGTCTAAACATGTACTTGTGATCAAAGATAGAAAATAAGGAAATGGACCCAAAAAGAGCCAAATAGGAGTGAAGTGTGAAGTGAGCAAACAAGACGAAAATTCTGCTGAGCAATGCAGTACTCGTGTGACACGTACTTGCGTTGGTGAAGAATTCACCTTCCACTGCATAAAATGCAGAAGTTATTGAAGAATCTGCTAAGGGGTGCGGTCGCTGTGCGACGCACATAATACCTTGTGCGAACCGCACCCCACTTTGCTTGAAGCTCCCGATTTACCTGAGTAACTGGTCCACTGAAGAGGGTG
The DNA here is from genome assembly GCA_003996215.1 of Jaltomata sinuosa. Lineage (NCBI taxonomy): Eukaryota > Viridiplantae > Streptophyta > Magnoliopsida > Solanales > Solanaceae > Jaltomata > Jaltomata sinuosa. The sequence goes on from QJPP01001001.1 coordinate 218,653, forward strand.
TGCGATGCACACATCATGACGTGAGAATGACATGTCACGCTGCACACCACCGGGAGGACATTTTTATCTAGAGTTATGTGACATTTTGGGAATGTTTATAAACCGATTTTAGTTACAATTGTAAGGAGTTCTTATAACTCTGCCTTTTAGAAGATATTCTTAGTTTTATGAACAAGTTTTCCCTTCTAAGAACAAGAAGAGGGTTTCTCACAATTCCTTCTTCTCAATATTTAGAAACACCTTTTGTGTACAAATTGGACTTGGATATTGAGAAATTTAGCTTGAATGGAAGGGAAATTGAATTACCCATTTACTATACCTCTTTCCTTAAGCATGAGTAGCTAAACCTCTTATCTAGGGATGTGTTGATGATGGGTACGTGATAAATAGGTATAGGTGTTGTTGATTCTTGTTTATAATTGCTTTATTAACATAGGTCTAGTGATTTCACCATATTTTAACTCTAAAATTGATGGTTGCAAATATTGATTTTTCTTACTTGGTTATGTTGTTGCTTGAAAGAGGATTTCATAACTTCGTATGTGAAATTCCTAGTGAGAATTTGGGCTTCCATTTAGATTGAGGCTAGAAATAGCTCATATCGACGAAATCACCCAAGGGTTCATCATCGACAAAGTTATGATCCATTTTTTAATGCTTGAAGTACCTAAGAATGAAGAATCAAGTTAGAAGGCATTTATGAACCTATTCAGCAATTCAAAACCAAGCATGTGGGCCAAAGAAATAATTTCTAAAGCTTCTTGAAGATATGGCTGCACAGCTACTATTTGCAAAAATTCTGCTCAGTAGCCGCACCTATGGAATTTTTCATCGCAGGTGTGGAGGTGCTACAACAGTCAGTCCAAATGCACCTATGCTTTTTTGAAATTATAGAACTGCCTCAACGGCGGCCTGGTGAGAGGTGGTGCAGCATCGCCCCTGCGCCTTCAGGACTGCACTTGTGGAATCGTCTTCTTTGCCCGAAAAATCAATCGGCCATATATCAAATATGATTAAAGCATGCTTTTATGGTGGGACTTGTACTCAGAGTTCAAAATCCTTAACTTTTTGATGCACACACACATATAATAAAGATTTTTAGAGAGATTTGCCCAATTAAAACTCATTCCATAAGTACTTTGGGTTGACAACATTGTGCATACTTCAAAAAAAAAAGAGACACACCAAGATTTACCTTTAAAGAACAACCATCAAGTTAAAAGAAATTAGAACACATACCTTGAATATTTATGGAGAGATTGGACTTGAAACCTTGTGTCCTTTTTCTTTCTTGAAATACCTAAAAGCCTCTCCCTTTTTTATTTGAGAGTTCTCTTGTTTTGGAATCGAGAAGTGCAGTGTGTGAGAGTTAGAGAAGATATAATGAGAGATTAGGGAGTTATGGTGTAGAGGAATCAGAACTATTTTGATAGAGTAGGGGAATTTGAAAGGGTGCTTTGCCTTTAATCTGTGAAAGAGGGGTCGATATGTGAAACTGCACTGGTTTTGCTACAAGTGCATTGTCGCCCCTTCATATTTGTTACCTCTGTGGCATCATCTGATGAATCACCCGCTTGTGCATCTACGGTGGTTTATCAGGTTGGCGCTGGTGCTCCTACGGTAGTCATTAGCGCTCATGCGCCATCACACCTGTGGTATTTTTCATCGCAGGTGCACTTTGCCTGGATGTTTTAACCAAATTTGTCCTCAGCTAGTGGTCTGAGGTGCGATGGATCGTGCGACCAGCACAACTCCTGGTGCAAAATTCACCAACTCTGCATATTCCGACTAAATTTTTGGCACCTAACTATTTTTGGGTACGACTGCATGTGCGTTCTAAATAGTTAGATAGGCATTCACACCCTATTTAGCATGTCATTTTAGCACCCTTTTTGGTCTTGATTGGATTTTTATGAGACCTCAACTTCTCAAACTTCCAAAATATCTCAAAAAGACTTGAAACAGTATGGATTAGTCAAACATTACAACTAAGCTATTCTAACAAAGAAAGAAAAATTGTAAACCTTCAAAATTTTGAAACGATGGGTTGCCTCCCATCAAGCACATGATTTAACATCGTGGTGCGACTCAAGTTACCTCACCATCTAGATCTCTACTTTTAAGATTTGAATCTTTGACCCAAATTTGAGTCAAACTTCCGGTTAAAATCATAGGGTGAAGGTGAGAACATAATAAGGCCATTTTCTTGGTGTTGCATTTTGTACTTTTTTGCCTTCAAGTGAGGAAGGTTGCTTTGCCTTCTATAGATAACAAACTTAAAACCAGATAAACCTTAATCCATCCTCCTTCCAAGGTCTTCAAAAATCTTGATTACTTTGAACTTCGTCCATTCAATCAAACTTAAGGTTGAAAAGTGGTTGGAGTGAGATTTGGGCATCCCAACCTTCAAACTTGCCTTATTCATAACATCCTCACTTTCGAATGAACTAGAGTCTTTAAAAATAAACCATTGGACATTGCATTGCAACTCTAGTATCATTCATTTGATTTTGGCATCATGATTCATGTATGGGATAGTTGGTTGCCACAACACCTTCAATTCATGAGCATCCCTTGTGTCCTCCTCTTCAATAGGGAACAACTCAAAACTACTACCCGCGATCGTGCATGTTTCAACACGAGCATTCACATCGGTGTTCAAATTCCAGATAGCAATTTCAAGTAACCCTTCTTTTTGACTTCTCTTGGCATGCCTTTTTAACAAACTCTCGAACATTGGTAGAATTCGTTCACGTTGTTCCCTATAGGCTTCAAGTTGGTTAGCTAGATTTAACACCCATTCTTGGCTCACAATCTTACCTAATTTATGTTTTTCCTCTTGTTGGGGTTCAAGCACTATTTGTACAAACTCACTCTTAGGTGATTCCATATTTTACAAATCTTCATCATCATCCCCAAAATGAATTTGATTGAGCCCGAATATTCGAGACATGTTCATATGTTCGGCTTGAAGGGTCTTCTTCATCAATTTTACTAAGAGGAGTGGACAAATCTGCCATGGATTGCATGGCATGATTTCTCTTCTATTCTTCCTTAGCTCTTGTGTCCACAAATCATTGCTATATGGAGTTCAAACCATCATCTAAGACATCTACCACAACCAAGATAGTATGGATCATGTCATGTATACCTTCCGAGTGGGTAATTTCTTTACCAACTTGATCAAGAAGGCTAGACAAATCCGCCATAGATTGCATGGCATTAATTCTCTCCTCTTCTTCTTTAGCTCTTGTATCCACGAAGCCTTGCTTTATGTATTTCACACCCTCCTCTAGGCTATCTTGCGTGGCCAAGATTGTTTGGAGCATGGTATATATACCTTCAAGGTAGGTTTCTTCTTCACCAAGTTGCGTAAGAGGAGTGGATAAATCCACCATGGATTGTGTGGCACTATTTCTCTCCTATTCCTTTTTAGCTCTAGCATCCAAGAAGTATTGCTTTATGAAGTTTAAGACCTCCTCTATGCTATCTTGCTTGGCTAAGAGAGATTTGAGCTTGGCACATATACCCTCCTCGCTTGCTAATTTATGGTTCCTATTAAGATAACAAGCACCACTAGCAACATTGATAGCATAAGAGGAGGGGGAGGATGGTCATTCGGGCAATCTCCCCAATGTCCATCACGACCACCACACAAATAGCAATCACGCCCATCATAGGAGGGAGAAGGTAAATACTCCCCCCTCCTAGGGCCAATCTTACACTTTCACCAGAGATGGGGCCCTCCACAATAACAACAAGGATAATTATAATAAGGACTGCAATAACCAACACTTCTATGATTTTGAGATGCATTAAGTTCCTGAAAGTTCTTCTCACATAGATCAGACCATTAAAATTTAATCTTCTTCTGAGTCAACAGAGTCAATGGGGCAGCAATGGAAGAAAACCCCAACACAAATCTCCTATAGTAACCACCTAAACCCAAAAAGCTCCTAATATCAGACGGGAAATGTCACGACCTGATTTCTTGGTCATGATGGCACCTACAACCCCCAAGTAGGCGAACCAATCCCCGTAGCCCAGAATGGTTAGTAATGGGCTACCTTCTAACAGTTTAAACAGAAGAGCAGGTAAAATAGCGGTAGCAAGGGAACAAGATAAATAAATTAGAAAAGAAGGATAACATAAATGAAAAGCGGAAACTAAACCAACCCAAAACCTGGTGTCATAGAATATAGAAGCCCGAACTACATAAGGAGTACAAGGGTCCAAAAGAAATATACATATACACAATCTGTCTCTGAGTAGTGACAAAGTACAGAATATATAAAAGATAAACTAAGTCATGTTCTGAACGCCAAGAGCTCACCCTCAGCCTGGATGGTCAAAAAACAGCACCTCGCATGAGTCTCCGACGCTCTATCGGTGATGGCCCACACTAGAATCTGCACCAGAGGATGCAAAGGGTAGGGTGAGCATCAAATGCGAAGCATAAGGTACCCAGTAGGTATCATAGGCCGACTGGGCACAAATAAAGTAAAAGAGCATATAGCAGACATTGTTGAAACAAACAATCACAGAAATCAACGAAAACGTACACAGAAACTAGCCTAGAGGGAAAACAACAGAAGGTAACATACAAGGCTAGCAAAATAGAATATATATACACAATAGGCATAGGTGAAAGTAAATACGACGCACCTAGGATACTTGCAAAATAGTATATATGTAAATAATTTCTAAAAATGGGAGGTATACTAGTAAACTCAAGTATAAGGAAATGGGAGAGAAGAATAAAGGTAGACATGCTCCACATACAGGAGTTAATACCCAATCTAGTCATACAAACTCAATCCAGGAACTCACAACCTTACAGTAATCATACTCATACTCGACCGTAACAGAGAACGGTATCAGAATAATGTAACAAGAGTCTACCTACAGTCCCTCAGCCTCTCATATAACCGAGGAACATAATCAAGTGAAAACAAACCCTCTGGCATCCCATACTACCGGAGCGTACAATCAATACACAGCAAACAAGGGTGGTATCTAAAAAAATGAATGATATGATGCATGAAAACCTCAGGGTGAAATAGAACCTTTGTATGTACCTCCTCCGATGCCGATCGAGCCCATCAGGCAGGTTCCATGGAAGGAGACAACCCGTATACCTCTACTCTATCGTATACCCTTCCCCTGGCACACGCAACCCAAAGCCTCAGGCCCAGAGTGGCAAGGTCCATGGAGGTCCCGAACCCCATTCTAAAACTCAGAATCAAAACGTATCCTCCGGAATCGAGTTCGGGTTCAAGCCAGTGGCTAAGTCTCAAATATGCATGCCTAAACCCTTTCTAGGACTAAAATAGTGAAAAAGATGTCTCAAAAACCCTTCCAAGGGTGCCCAGGCACAATCGAGTCTAAAATAGTAGTAAAAACATCTCATATGCTCGACCCGGCCGTGCCTGATATCATTTCAAATCAGTACGGAAACTCAGCTAGAACTCCGACCTGGTCGAGTCTAGCAATAGTAGTAAATCATGATAAAACCATATCTTTAACCTTCTTTTACCCCAAGAAGATCCACGTATCAAGTAAAATTATTTCCAAATCCAATTTCATCAAAACGGGCCCCCGAGGCCATGCAAGGTTTAGAAAATCAGTTTCGTAGGCCTGAAGCCAAAAACTGGAATAAAACGTGGAAAAACCTCTTTATATGCATGTAAATGATATGATCAACCCAAATAGCTGCGCGATAGCTCACAATCAACCTAACGGCCTTGCAAAGGCTCTGAAGCTACTCAACAAGCATAACCAGCCTAAAAGGATATTTCTATGTCTAGGACTCGCGGACATTCCCAATAATCCCACCATCTATGTTTCAGAGTCAACATGACCTCATAGGGTCACAAGGGTAATAAATATATCCACTAATAAGAATACTAAACACAACGGAGGAAAGAAATAGGACGAATCATGGAAAAGCGGCCAAGGTCTTTGGTACCAACCTAATAACCGAACCCAAGGGTGCCAACTAGTATAATTTTACCCGATATATGCAAAGTCTAGGGAGTTAAGCCGTAACCTACCTGTCGTCCGATGAAAAGCTGCGGGAATGACGATTTCCGAGGCTGAGCTGCTCTGAGAAGCTCTAAATGAGAATCAAACTATCAAATTCATAAATAAAATGTTAAGACGAGTCTAATGATACCCATATTGCTACAATTGTAGCCGGGTTGATATCCGGGTCAAAAGCGGGCCCGCGAGGCCAACAATCTGAAACCAAAAACAAAAAAAACCACGATGACCCCAACAATGCCAAGAAGGCATGCTCCAAATTTGAGCATAATTGAACAAGGGAAGGGCACCAAAACAGCCCGCCAAAATTGGGGATTAAAGAAGTGAAATTTCGAAAATAAAATCGGAAATTGGGCAAGAATAACTTACCACAAAGATGGAATTTCAAGCCGATACGGACAATCCTTTACTTCCACGAATCATGAACGATCTAGGGGCAGCCACTACATAATAATTTCCAAGCTTTGGTAGGAGCAAGAATGGAGGAAATTAAGAAAATTCAAGGGAAGCTAAAAGGACAAGTGGGGAAGATGACTTACCAAGAATAAAAAAAGCACGAAAAATCCACAAGCAATTGATTGCTCAAGGTTTAGAAATGATCAATAGAAATTTTGTTAGAGAGAAAAATGAGTTTAGAGTGAGAAAAGTGAGGAGAAGTGGCTGGAAAAAATGAATTTCCAGTTATTTTTAGCTGCTGGCCGTAGCTTATTTTCTGCAATTTTCTACGATTTTAAAAAAACTCGATGGGGCATTCCAAGCATAATCGGAAACTGATATTCGAAAACCAATAACACTAATAGAGTGGAAACTACGTTCCATACTCAACGGAATTGATGAAACTTCCATACGAGGTCGTTTCGGAGAAATGTTGACCCTAGTCAACATTAATGAAAAGGAACTCAAAGGCTCGAAATGAGTCTAACTCACCCGAAACTCAAACCAACCATCTTCCTAGCCCAAACTCAATATTACAGAGCTGATGGAATCATCAAATTTTAATCCGACACATCGATCATTGAATGTCACCCAAAGTTACACTTTCATCTCCAAATGGCCTGAAAACTGAGAAAACAACACAAACCCCACACCAGACGTTCTCAGGCCTCTACTAAAGGTCCAACTAGACCAAACTCATCGCTTTGGAGCTAACAAAATTGTCAAAATTTAATTCCAAGCACGTTAGTTAAGAATGTTGACTAAAGTCAATGATATTCTAAGCTTAAAGCTCTAAAATAGGCGAACGGATAAAACAACCAAATGAATGACCAGGGCACCGAACTACCGGTCCCAACAAACCATAAATGACTTGGGGCCGCTATAGGAAGGCTCTAACCGTGCAATAAATGCAAAAATGCAAATATTCCAGGAAGGGTCATCACAACATCCACTACTAAAAAGACTTTCGTCCTCGAAAGTCAAGAAGAAGGGAGTACATGAATGCTCGAACAACTGCGGATACTTAGCACGCAACTCACTCTCGGTGGGAAGACTACCGCCGCTAACTCCATGTCGTGAGTGGGGTAGTTGCACTCGTGAACCTTCATCTGTCTCGATGCATATGCTATAACTCGACCCTGCTGCATCAACACACAACCAAGACTGACCCTTGAAGCATCACAATACACGGAGAAACTCTGACCCTCAACTGGCAAAGTCAAAACTAATGCTGAAGTCAATAAGGCCTTAGGCCTATGAAAGCTATCCTCGCACTAATCAGACCACTGAAATGGAACATCCTTCCTAGTCAGCATAGTCAAAGGTGCTACTATGGAAGAAAATCCCTTGATGAACCGTCTATAATACTCGACTAACCAAAAAGGTTGTGAACCTCGGTAGGAGTAGTAGGTCTAGGCCAATCACAAACCTCATAAATCTTACCCTGATCAACCCCAATCCTATCCTTAGACACCACGTGTCCTAGGAATGCAACTGAGTCTAGCCAAAACTCACACTTTGAGAACTTAGCATAAAGCCGATGATCTCTCCAAGTCTGAAGTACAATCCTCAAGTGCTGCTCATGCTCGTCTCTACTTCGAGAGTATACCAGAATGTCATCAATGAAGACTATCACAAACAGATCTAGGTACGGGCTAAGCACTTTATGCATCAAGTCCATGAAGGCTGCGGGGGCATTAGTCAACCCAAAAGACATAACCAGGAACTCATAGTGGTCGTAACGTGTCCTGAATGCTATCTTAGGAATGTCCTCCGCCATAATCCTCAACTGATGGTAGCCAGACCTCAAATCAATCTTAGAAAACACAGCAAAACCCTAAAGTTGATCGAATAAGTCATCAATCCTGGGCATCGAATACATATTCTTCAAAGTCACCTTATTCAGCTGCCGATAATCAATAAACTTCCGCATCGACCCATACTTCTTCTTCACGAAGAGAACAGAAGCACCCCAAGGAGACACACTCGGTCTAATAAACCCCTTAGCTAACAAATCCTGGAGCTTCTCCATAAGCTCTCTCAACTCAGCAGGAGCCATACGACAGGGAGGAATAGAAATGGGCATCGTGCCTAGCTATAATTCAATGGCAAAATCAATATCCCTCTTAGGTGGAAGGCATGGCAGGTCGGTAGGAAACACATCTAGGAATTTTCTAACCATAGGAACAGACTCAGGAGACGTAGGGTTAGCACTAGCATCTCATACATATGCTAGATAAACTAAACACCCATGGGATATCATCTTGCTAGCTCGAAGACAAGAAATGATAACAGACGTTGCATGGCTAATAGAACCCTGCCACACAACTGCGGATACACCGAGCAAAACTATGGTAACGATCTTAGCATAGCAATCAAAAACCACATGGTGAGGGGATAACCAGTCGATGCCTAGTATCACATCAAAATCCAACATATCAAGTATCATCAAGTCAGCCCAAGTGTCCAAATCACCAACAAATATCACACAGGATCTCACAATCTGATCCACTACTAAAGAATCTCTTACTGGGGTCAAAACAGAAATGGGAACAAATAATGGCTCACTAGCCAACCCAAAATAAGGCAGAAAGTAGGCAGATATATATGAACGAGTGGATCCAGGATCAAACAAAGCATAAGCCGGTTGACGATATACAGAAATCGTACATGTGATCATAACATTCGAGGCCTCTGCCTCTGGTCTTCCAAGGACCGCATAGAACTGATGATGACCTCTAACTGCCCAACCGCCATCCTACCACCTGCTCTGCCACATGGGGTACCACCCCTAGCCTGACCACCACCCCCTATAGCCGGATGTTGAACTGATCGCAGCGGCTTGACTAGCTGAACTGTACCCTGTTGGGGGTAATCTTTAGCAAAGTGACCAACCACACCACAAGTATATCAAGCCTCTAATGACCTACTCAATCGAGATGAACCAGCAGAACCCGAATGGCCACCACAACCTGATGCTCCATAATTTGTACCTCTCAATGGCTGACCACTATGACCTCGCTGACTGCCCTGAACCTGTTCAAACTGAGAACCAGAAGCATGATGTGATGCATGTACCAATCGGCTAGACTGACCCTAATGTTGCTGCAACTGATAACCTCGGCCCCACTAGCCTGAACCTCTACCACTATGCCTAGAACTACTGTAACCACCCTGATATCGAGGCCTCTTATCTCTGGCCCCAACGTCATGATGATATGAATCCTCAACTGTGCAAGCATAGTCTGTAATGGCCTAGAATGACCGACCTCTAGCAACCAGTATCTCTGCAGGCTCTCTGAACTCTTTTCGTAGCCCCAAAACAAATCTACGGACTCTATCAGCCACATTAGGCATAATCATGGCTCCAAATAGAGCAAGCTGATGGAACCGGGTCTCATACTCTGAGACAACCATGGTATCCTGAGAAAGTATAGTGAACTCCTCCCTCTGATGCTCTCAGTCGCTATGTGGCAAGAACTTAGCCATAAAAGCCTCATAAAACTCAAACCAGGTCAAGGGAGGTGATGTAGAAGGCCTACAAGCAACCTGTTCCCTCAACCATAACTTTGCTAGACGTAGCCAACCCCGTGAGTCTCCAATAAGCCCAAATGGTGCAATATCTCCTCGCAGGTAGTGATAGAGTCATGTGGGTCCTGACCCTATGTCCCAGCAAATCTCGGTGGTGCCAATCTCAGAAACCTTCCCAAGGCCTTCTGCTCCATCTCTTTCATAGTAGGGCGAGGAGAGGCTGAGCAACCAATTGAACTAGAAAAACCTCAGCACAGGGAGCTGCAGTAGTAGACTATGCTCCTGAACTCTGAACACCCAGGGCAGCCCCCTGAGCCAATATTTGGGCTATCTCAGAAGGACGCTCCCCAATCATACCTAATAATTGAAGTAACAAACCCCGAATATCTGAAGACTGAGCTGGGGCTAAAGCTGGCACATAAACTGATGCTGGAATTGAAACTGCAGCTGGTGGTACCTGGGCTGTCCCCCAGCACACATGCTGCTGCTTTGGAGCTAACTCTGGCTCGTAGTCATACTTAGGCTCTATATCCAATCTAGCAGCTCTAGCAGGTGCCGCTGCTCTGGGGCGCCCTCGAACTCTACCTCTACCCTGGAGGCCACCTCAACCCCTAGCTGGAGTCAGAGGCGCAGGGGCAGGAGGCTCTCCTCTGCCAGAAGCTGAAGATCTCATATGAACTATCTGCAGAAGAGTGAACCAGAATAAGTGAGATTTCTAGAAACATTCAAGGATACTACGCATGAAAGAGGAACAAGAACAGTCCATTTTCCTAAGATGTCACTGTAGTCTCCCGAAGATTGAGTACGGACGTCTCTGCCCCAATCTGTAGGACTCTACTAGACATTAGCTCCTATAACGATGACATCAGTGAACCTAGGGCTCTGATACCAAGCTGTCATGACCCAATTTCTTGGTCATGATGGCACCTACAACCCCCAGTAGGCGAACCAATCCCCGTAGCCAAGAACGGTTAGTAATGGGGTACCTTCTAACAGTTTAAATGGAAGAGCAGGTAAAATAGCTGAAGCAAGGGAACAAGATAAAGAAATTATATAAGAAGGACAACATATATGATAAACGGAAACTAAACCAACCCAAAACCTGGTGTCATAACGTATAGAAGCCCGAACTACATAAGGAGTATAAGGGTCCAAAAGAAATATGCATATACACAAGTTGTATCTGAGTAGTGACAGAGTACAAAATACACAAAAGATAAACAAAGTCAAGCTCTGAACGCCAAGAGCTCACCCTCAGCCTGGATGGTCCAAAAACAACACCCTGCATGAGTCTCCAGGGCTCTATCGGCGATGGCCCACACTAGGATCTGCAATAGAAGATTCAGAGGGTAGGGTGAGAACCAAATGCGAAGCATAAGGTACCCAGTAGGTATCATAGGCCGACTGGGCATATATAAAGTAAAAGAGCAATAGCAGACTGGGTAGAAACAAACAGTCATAGAAATCAATAAAAATGTACACCAGAACTAGCCTAGAGGGAATACAACAAAAGGCAACATACAAGGCTATTAAATAAAATATATACACACAACATGCACAGCTTAAAGTAAGGATGACGCACCTGTGATCCTCGCAAAATAGTATATATGTAAATAAGTTCTAACAATGGGCAATATACCGGTAACCTCAAGTATAAGGAAATAGGAGAGAAGAATAAAGGTATACATGCTCGACATACACAAGTTAATACCCAATCTAGTCATACAAACTCAATCCAGGGACTCACAACCTTACAGTAATCATATTAATACTCGACCGTAACAGGGAATGATATCAGAATAAAGTAACAAGAGTTTACCTACAATCCCTCTACCGCCCATACAACTGAGGAACACAATCAAGTAAAAACAAACCCTCTGGCATCCCATATTACTGGTGCGTACAATCAACACACAGCAAACAAGGGTGGTATCTCAAACAATGAATGATATGATGCATGAAAACCTTAGGGTGAAATAGAACCTCTGTATGTACCTCCTCCAGTGCCGATCGAGCCCAGCAGGCAGGTTCCATGGAAGGACACAGCCCGTATACCTCTACACCACCGTATACCCTTCCCCCCAGCACACGCAGCCCAAAGCCTCAGGCCCGAAGTGGCAAGGTCCATGGAGGTCCCGGACCCCATACAAAAACTCATAATCAAAACGTGTCCTCCGGAATTGAGTCCAGGTTCAAGACAGTGGCAAAGTCTCAAATATGCATGCCTAGACCCTTTCTAGGACTAAAACAGTGAAAAAGATATCTCAAAAACCCTTCCAAGGGTACCCGGGCACAACCGGGTCTAATACAATAGTAAAAACACCTCAGATGCTCGACCCGGTCGACCCTGATATCATTCCAAATCAGTAAGGAAACTCACCTAGCACTCCGACCCGGTCGAGTCTAGCAATAGTAGTAAATCATGATAAAACCATATATTTAACATTCTTTTACCCCAAGAAGATCCACGTATTATGTCAAATCATTTCAAAATCCAATTTCATCAAAAATTGGCCCCCGGGGCCATGCAAGGTTTAGAAAATCATTTTCCATAGGCCCGAAGCAAAAAACCATAATAAAACATGGAAAAACCTCTTTATATGAATGGAAATGATATGATCAAGCCAAAAAGTTGCACGACAGCTCACAATCAACCTAACGGCCCTGCACAGGCTCTGAAGCTACTCAGCAAGCATGACCAGCCTAGAAGGACATTTCTATGTCCGCGACTCGTAGACATTCCCAATAATCCCACCTTCTTTGTTTCAGAGCCAACAAGACCTCACGGGGTCACAAGTGTAATAAATATATCAACTAATAGAAATACTACACACTATGGAGGAAAGAAATAGGAAGAATCATGGAAAATCGAGGCCGAGCTGCTCTGAGAAGCTCCGAACAAGAATCAAACTATCAAATTCATGAATAAAATGTTAAGACGCGTCTAACGATACCCATATTGCTAAAATTATTGTCGGGTCAATATCTGGGTCAAAAGCGGGCCCACAGGACCCGCAATACGAAACAAAAACTAAAAGAACCACGATGACCCCAATGATGCCAAAAAGGCATGCTCCAAATTTGAGCACAATTGGCCCAACATTCAAGCTGCAGAAGAGGAACTACGAGTGAACATGATGGTCCGTAGAATGAACTACTGTCCGTGATGTTCATTCGTGGTTCCTGGGAATAAGGCAGACCTCTAGTTTGATTCCATGATTACATAATACGGTCCGTAGAATGCACTTGTGGTCTTCAAACTAGATACTGGACCTGCAGAACTTAAACCATGACTCCATTCCACGGATCGTGGTTCAATCCACGGTCTGTGGTTTGGACCCGTAATCTCTGGGAAGTTAATAATTTTCAGAGACTTCATGTTTAAAAGTTGCATCAAATTCTGGGGTGTTACAAAAAGTAGGAGACTAAAATGAAGGTTGGAATATATATATTTGCTGGCCAGGCCTGTGCGCATACAGACAATCCACCACTCACGCGGCCTCGCACATGCAGCTAGGTGCATGCGCATCCACAAGGCACGCAGAGTCCAAGCCAGGCGCCAAGCCTGTACGCACGCGGGTTAGCCACCATACGCGTGGGCACGCGCATGAAACCAAGCAACTGCGCAGGCAAAGGGAAAAGGGGGTAGGCCCATACCCCTTCTTTGCGCACGCAGCCACCCTTAGCACACGCGAAGGGTTGGCTACTGTTGCAACAACAACCAGCAACAACATCTCTTTGAAAACATAAAATGTCACCGGATGGACCTTAAAGATTCATCTGGGGTCCTAGGAATGCAAATGAACTATGCTACTCAACCAAAAATGACATTTTGGACTCAACGGAACACACAATAATCAAAACTGAGATTGTTTTAATGAAAATTGGGCCCTATGCTCAAAAACCATTTTTTCCCAAAATGAAACACAATAGACCAAAATGCATCCAAAAGCCTTGAGACCCAAACCAAAGGTCCCTCTAGACCAAAGTCGACATTGCAGAGATAACAACACTGACAAAATTCATGTCCAAGGTTGTATTCTCCAAATATTGACCAAAGTCAACCCTGCCAACCTTAAGAGTTCCATAATAGGGAAACTCTTCTAAACATAAATGAACAGCCCGAGAACTGAATCATAATATCTGGCAAGTCATAAATAACATGTATCCAATGTGGGAAAGCTCAAAACACTGAAAAAACATTAAAACCTAGAAATGACCCAGAGGGACATTACAACATCCACTACTAAAAGACCTTTCATCCTCAAAAGTTAAGAAAATGGATGCACCTTAAGTCTCGTGAATGATAGGGTATTAGGTCTGTATGTTGATCTAGGCTTCCCAAGGTGCCTTCTCGACCAGGCGATGCCCCACGAGGCTAACCCAAGAGAGAACTATTAAAACCTTTACTCTCTATCAGCCAAATTGGAAAAGCAACAAACTCTAAATCAAAAACTCATGAGATCAATTAAATGAACCGAACTTGAAGAAACTCAACCAAAATGCACTTACATAACACAAATACGAAGAAAACCAAGGCGACCATTACACGAAACGAGTAACAAGGCTAATTTAAAAAGCCCCCCACTCAACACTCTCACTCATGAATCCTTTGATCTGCATAACCCTTCTGCCTATACTGAAATGCACAGACCCCTCTTTTGACACATCGAACTCTTAGCCCAAAAGACGCACAATAAGTTGGTCACCCAAGCTAACCTCGAAAACATCAATGACCTACTAAAAACCTATACCTCCTACCACACTCAGCCTTGAATAAGGTCACCTATATACTCGAACTCTACCCAAGCCATGCACTGGGCCTACTAATCTTTGAAACCCACAAAACCTGCCCGTAGCATATCCTCAAGAACTGGAGTATTCAATTTTGACTTACCATTAACTTGTGGATGGACAGTGTGCTAGAATCAACCTCGATACCCAAACTCATCAGAACTAAGTATTGGAAACTCAATTGCAGCTGACCCACCGAGGTTGGATTGATAGGGATGAACACCTTGTGTCAAAGGATAATCTCCCAAATGTAGAACAAAACCAACCTCGCTGAACTATACTAAGTCTGAACAGGCTGAAAATTAGTAAATTAGAGCAACCTAACCATGAAAACAAAAACAACATCCGTTCTCTACAAGGAGTGTGGCAAGCCTACCCCGAAGTCCATAGCCATCAAATAACTCCAAATTCTAGGAATGTCGTTGCTGCTCCCAATTCTCAACACACCATGAAAATCAAAGGTCACCTTAGTAGCCTTTCCACTTAGAAAGAAATATGTCATGCTGTGAATAACAAGTCAAACCAACCCGTAAGCATAGGAAAGGATTCCCGAAGTCAATGGTTACCCCTTAGCCATAGAAATCTCATAAACTCTAAACTCACCGCCTCCCAGCTAAGATTGTGTGCCCTGTTGTACCAACACGCAAACCACAAACTCTGGAAGCAGGTCAATATTCAACAACTTCTGGCCCACAAATGGCAGAGCCCAATCAATGCTGAAATCCACATGGCCAACCTTTAGAATTTTTGTCCCAACCTCGTCAACCCATCATAAAGGAATAATGTAATGAATAACTCTAGTCATTAATAATATAACCAAAGAGAACCCTCCATAAACTATCTGAAATAACATGCTAGACCCCCAAGTCTAAAATCCAACTCCAAAGATAAGACATGTTCCTCCCTATGTCCTTGAGTAGTCTCAGATATTGTTGATGAACAGATAAGGTAATTAAAACTTTATATGCTATGAACCCAAGGCCCCTAAAATATACAACCTGAATGGAACACCCCTTGGATACACACTAGATCAGGTAACCTTCTCTCTCAAAAGATTTTTTAGCAGTACCTTCAACCCCCATAACTCTGATAGCATCACCCGATAAGGCAAAGAAAGGTATAGGCTGAGTGCCCAACATAACAATGATGTAAAAGTCAACACTCGACTAGACTGAAAACTGGGGAAAAAAATAATGAAAAAAAGTCACATATCTGCTAACCACGTAAATCGATCAAGAAAAGAATGTCGGCTCTAACCTTTCGAATGTAAGCAAAACAATCTGATACCTACTTGCTTGTTTAACACCACGCTCTCCGAGACAACACAACTTTCCTTGACATATAGCTATGGGTACCATACCCTACCAACTGAAAGGTTCCACGCATAAGCTAGACAACAACCTAGGTAGAACCACCCTACACTGCTAGACATTGAGATACTCAAACTAACTCTTAGATCACAGTATGGTAAAGATATCAAGCTAACAATGCCTACCCAGGTGAAATAACTCCAGGTGGTTAGCTCCCAAGGTGAATACACCCAATCCACTACTAAAAGAATCCTTTAATGGGGTAGTCACACGCATAAGCACTACAAACTCAAATAGTACATCCAGATGAGATGAAGGTGGGCATATATATACATACAAAATAGGTAGACCCTACAACAAGAAATACAAGAACTAGATGATTATAACAACGACCATACCTGTAGCAACAATATCCAAAACCTCCAGCTCTGGCCTACCAAGAGAGGTATAGAATTGTTTGAATCTATTACTAGGTTGAGTAGTCGATGTTGAAGGCTTGATCTTCTAATGCTAGGGACACACTCTAGAAAAGTGACCAATCACTCCATAATCATAACAGCTCAAAGAAGCTCTGCGTTATTGCAAGGTGCCTGCCGACTCGGGTTGGCTACATGAATTGCCTAGCCAAAAGTCACCTATAACAATCTAGGGATCACCCCTACTACCCTACACACCACCTTCAGTTGGTGGCAATGGAGTCCTTAGGTACAAAGCCTGCTGACTCTACCGCCTAAAATCTGTAACCGTGGGGTGATCCCTAACAAAGTTCCTAAAGTTATCGTACTCATAGCAACCCTTACTAGACAGAGTCTGACACGACAATTTTGCTATACCAGACTGTCCACCATGGCCTAATTCCCTTAAAATCTGAACCTCGAAGAGTCTGGTGTGAGCCCTGGATGCTCTGCCCAACTTGATCTAAGTAGCCATCCTTTGAACCCCGTGGTGTCACCTGAACTTGCCTGCTAGTCTGACAGCAGGGAAACTAACCTGTGCTAAAGAATTCCATACCTCAGGACTGAGAACCATAAAGTTTACCATGACAGCGATGCCTCTTACCAATGCCTTCATAAGCCTCAAGACACAACCCATATATAACCTGTGCATGATCAACTACCTAAAGAAAGGTAGTCTCAAATGTCACCAAATGGAGTGGTGAAATAAACCCCTAACGAAACCCCGTACTCTCTCAAACTCCGTAGGCATAGTCTTAGCAGTGCGCCTAGTCACCTCATACTCCAAAACGAACATAGAACCCTACTGGAGACTTGCAATCTCAACCCTAGTTATGGCACCGCTTGATGAACCAAGCACTTCCCTTGCCTGTGACACACAGTTTTGAAGACTCAGAGTCCTAGAATGGTGTCCTAAAGAAATGAGGTAGCCATAAATCCCATTGGAGGTTGGGCTAGCCCCGAACCCCCTGGCTAAAGCAGTAAACTCACAATCTAGCCCTGACACTGGAGGAAGCAATGTAGCAATAGGTGCAGGAGCCTCGTCGTCACCCACCGTCGTACTTGCCCTAATCACCTGAGAAGGAATAGAACAAGTGAAGTTTAGAAGTTGATAGGGTCAAGAAAGCACGACAAGGTATCAAAAACATGGAATTTTCCTAATAGTTCCCTATATCTCCCACAGATAGGATACGAACATCATCGTATGAATCTGCGAGACTCTACTAGGAACTATGATTTATACCAACGACACTAGTGAAACTAGAGCTTTGATACAACTCTGTCACGACCCCATTTCTATAGTCATGATGGCACCTACAATAACCCACTCATAGGTAAGCCAAACCCTTAGCCTGGAACTCTAAGTAACGGGCTAATGATAATGCTAAAATACACTCTCCAATGGAATTGATTGAGATTGTCAGAGCAAAACACATTTATATTCCCAACGGATGTCGGGGTCATACCCACAAAGAATAATGTAGTCATGATCGAGCTAATAAGGAATCCAAGTAACTTATCGAAGTTCAATTAACCAAAAGGGGAAAAGATATCTATAAGGGGGGTTTTAGACTAAAACTAAAGATAAAAGAAAATTAAAAAAAATATAGATTGATCAATGGATTTCACCTTACTTTCACCAAGCAAGGATAATAAGGGAGACTTGGGAATGGGATTTAATTCACAGGACTTGCACTCGATTGACACATGAGAAGTCTTGGCTAAAGGTGCACTTAACCGTCTTTCGACCAATCAAGCAACAATCCTCATGGGTTCTATCGAACCACCACGAGTAAGCAATAACCAAAAATTAACTTAGGTGAGTTGGGTTATCTCTAACCCCAACTCTTAGATGGGAGTTTTTGGCAACCAAACTATCTCTAGCCTTGGTTTAGGGTGGATACCCCAAGTCCCCAATATTGAATCTTCTCTAACTTAGGGAAGTTCTCTCTCAAGCAATAACCCAAATTACAAAGCTAAGTCAATGTTTGAAACCATTGAATATAAATTCAAGCATGGAGGATTCAATAGACCTAAATAATCAAACAATAGCAAAATCTATATATGAATTTAATACCTAAACAAGTATTATCTCTAATACAAACCCAAATCTCAATTCAACAAACACACCAATAGAATAGCAATTAAGAACAAGAGTTAAAGATTGGAATCTAAAGATTTTACAATACAAAGCATCCAAATCTTCACTCCTATGGTGTTGGTTGATGAACTTGCTCTCCAAGCTTGCCAAAAGTTATGAGAATAACCAAAGATGATTTCCAAGATGGCTTGGAGGTGTTTTATGTGAATTGGGATTTCCAAAAGGGGAAATTTCCATTCTTCCCCCATAGTTGCCCTTTTCTTCTTTGCTTATGCGTAAGGTCCACCACATTAGCGAAGAGTCTTTTTCTTGTTGACCTTCGCATATGCGAGTGGTACGAAGCGTTCGCGTAGCTTGTGCTTGAGTAGCCTTCGCGTATGCAGCGGGATGCCGCATCTGTATAGGCCATTTAGCTGCCTGTTCTATATTTCTCTGAATAACTCCCTATTGGCTTATTTTCATCCAAATTCTTGCCAAACACTTCTAAAACATAGAAACCTACAAAATAGAAGTAATCCGTGTCAATTGCACTATTTTTCCATTTATTATTAGCAAAAGTATAAGTTTAAGAGTTAAATAAGTAGGTAGAATACCAACTTATGAAACCCCCAAACTTGAAATATTTCTTGTCCTCAAGAAACTAAAAATTCTAACTCAAGAGGCACACAATTCAAGTGCAAATGACAATAACACAAGCCAAGGAAAACCCATTTCGAGCACCAAAAATGACTTCGGTTGGTACTAATGATTAGTCAATCACATGATACTTACTCTAAGCATTCCCCTCGATTTAAACACAATTCAATGATGCAATGACACAATAAGAACAAGCAAGTGACAACAACCAATCCTCAAGATGTGACTCAAACAACTAGCTTACCAAAACATGCTTATTCGATTCTCACTCTTGAGTTTATCAATTTTACCAACTATCCTAATTCGGATTCCCTCACAAGAAGGAAAGTCCGAAAAACACATTATGGACAAAGATAATCACAAGGGAAAAACACAAACACTCACACTCACAAGGAATTTCAAGCACTAACAAGTATCAACCATAGGCTTGCCCTTATTTTCATTTACCACTAGCTCAATAACACTCGGTTGGAAATCTCAAAGGGCTTTTCTAAGCTTGTAATGTAAGTTTGGGGACGGGTAGGATACATATTTGGTTTCAAGTGACTACATCTTCCTCGAACTCTACACAACTTTTTCAATTCAAAATCAAGGCCATTCCTTTCATTTCCATTCAAACGAGGCACCATTTCACTTGTTTTTATTTGAAGCCCCAATTTTTTTTATCATTTTCTTCACCTTGGAGGATTTTCTTTCTTTCCTTTCCTCTTTGATTTCTTTCTTCCTTCTTTTTGGAAATTCTTATTAAGCAACAAACCATGATTTACTTATTTAGCATTCCTCCAAGGTACCTTTATCAAACACCAAACTTAGGCTTTTAGCCTCGATTTCACACTCGTGGAGTTCAAGGATGGAAGGGTTCAATAGAGGGATTCCTTGTCAAAATGGTTCAATGCTTGTAACGAGGTTACCAAAGAAAAGGTATTAGGCTCAAGAGGGGTGACTAATGATTCAATTTAAGTGCAATGATGGCTTTTAAGGCTAAGTAGGCATCAATAATCCCAAAAAAGGCCTAAGATCATTTCTCCAACCAAGAGTAATCAAGACTAGCATTAAAGACTAACTGGGTAAGTTCTAGTTAATACAAGCATGCACGAGAATTATTCAACTAAACCTCACTACACATGGCATGCAAATCATTCAAGAAGGATTGATTTTAAATATCTAAAAAGGAACAAAGAGGAGATATTCTACACTATCACCGCTAATGAGCTAAGAGTCACAAAAAGATCAAAGGGGTTGTCAAAGGCTTCATTCTTCGCCATGCACTTTTCACAAATTTTTTGGAAGGGTATGCCTATTTCACTTAACATGTAGGACTACTTCATTAGTACCAAATAGGTCAATCGCACCCAAAACCTCAAAAGATGATGATTTGCCCTTAAGAATAATGTCACCCAGTCTATCATTGGGCCAATTCATCTATCTACATTAGTATGGCTACACAAGGTCGATCAAAACAATTATCACAATCTTCAGGCATATGCGATTCACACATGTCAAAGTACGGGTCACATGTGCAACACACAGGACAAACAATGGGCATGTGTGAAGCTCGTGCGATTCGCACGTCAACCTGTGTGGTACAAGTATTTCCCAGCTCAGACAAGTTCTATCTAGCCTAACGGGTACTCAGTCTTCCCCTTGCCTACAACAACCAATACCTTAACTACAAAATAACAAAAGAGGCTAAAAAGTAAAGAAAACTAAAAACCTAAACCATCAACTTCTTCCACACCACCAAAACCTGATGAGGGTGTAAGTCCATAAGGCACACCCAACAAGGTCACAACAATATATAAACAAACAAAACAAACCCCACAAGGGCACAATAATATCCAAAATGACAAAATAAGCCCGGCGAGGGAACAATAATATCCATAAGTAAAGCAAGATACACTAGAAACATAGAGTGCGGATCAACACGCCACCCCCAACTAAGATAGGGTAGTACCCTCACTACATCAAAGAAAGGAATAAGTTTAAGGGGGCTTCCTGAGGTGTATCATTTTGTGCTGGAGGAAGAAGAAAACTCAAGTCCCTCCTCAACGTCATCATCATCATCCTCCAGTGTACCCAATCTACAACAGGACTTCAATCTATCCATCATATTGTTCAAGAACTTTCTCTTCTTCTTCTCGTGTTCATTGAACTTTTTTTGGCACTTTTCAACCTTTCCTTGCCTGCGAGCATATGCTCCAAGAGGGTATTCATTGCATTCAGTCGCCCATGAATTAATTTCTGCTCATAAGCCACTTTCACAAGAGATAGGGGGGACTCATAACCCGCTGGTGTGTCGGCTCCAGCTGAGCTAGTAGAGAATTCAGCCAACAACTGTTGAATATGTGCATACACTCTCTGAATCTGACTATAGAGGTGGCGCATGAGATAGGTCTTGGACTGTAGAGCTCCCACAGGATGAGATGATCTAGATACAATAGTGGAGGACCAGTGGGCTCGGTCGAAGACTCTGGAAATTGTCCGAAAGATGGAGAAGCTACATCAATTTTCCTCTTTTTCTGCTTTTCTTCGGGGCCCCTTTTCAATAATGGGTGGATCATAGTTGCTGGCTTATTCTTAATGTCATCTGGTGTGGCAACACCCCAGCATCATAACACAATTGAGTCACCAATGAGGGGAAGAAAAGGATTTTCGACCTTCCACTATCCACCTCTACCATCTAGGCCACAATATGGTGCCCAACATTCATATCTATGCCATCAATGAGGGATGCAATCATCAATACTTTGTCAGGGGTCACATCAGTGTCATGAGAGTA
Organism: Jaltomata sinuosa; assembly: GCA_003996215.1. NCBI lineage: Eukaryota > Viridiplantae > Streptophyta > Magnoliopsida > Solanales > Solanaceae > Jaltomata > Jaltomata sinuosa. Next base: position 240,736 of record QJPP01001001.1, read on the forward strand.
TTGTATGATCCTTGCACAGATAATCGAAAGCCAAGACTTGGCTTCTGCAGTGAACGCATGTGAATCAACCCTCTTTTGCAAAGTCAACCAACTTGTTGTCACCCCATCATGCAACTTGTCTACCAACTACTGGTGTCCTTTAGCTTTTGATTTTACGATATAAACCTCATTATCGGCATCTGGAAGGTTTTATAATACATTGATGATCTCTTGGTTGAAAGTCACTTGGAATCCCCGAACGGTAGTGACAAATACGCTCTTGAAGTCGGTGATCAAAGCATTAGCATAGAACTCCATGACCACTGTGTGATTTTCCATGATAGGAGGAGGAGCAAAGCATATTCATCCACGCTCCACAAATATCATGTAGCACGCCGACATTTTACCTTCAACTTGGTCATAGTTTATTCCTTTCTCCCTAACAAAGGTCTTGGATAAGAGATCATCATACCGACACTCACATGATGCCGATAGGAATCTCTCTTGATCATAATTCTCCTCTATTTCCACTTATGAAACATTATCAACTTCATTGTCACTACCGTTGGAGGACATCTTTTGGATCAAAGTACCTACAAAACACACTAATATGTTAAAAGTTCTTTGGGACACTTAAAACAATGTATTATGAAGCACTTTGGCCAAAGAAATAGCTGAAAGAAATTCTGAGGTGGGCTATGTGGAGCTACTTTTTTGGCACTGCCAGGCATTCTTTCTTCGTATTCGCGGCCAAGTGGCTGCATTCGCAAAGAGGGATTTTATTTTTCAGAAAGTTTCTCCTTCGCAAACGTGGCCAGGTGACCACGAACGCGAAGGCGATCGTGTTCTCCTAGATCAGTGCCTCTTTGAAGCATTTTATCAAATACTTGGAAGGCACAATTCCTTTAAGTAATTTTATACTCATTGTGCTCATGTTAATCACCACATTGTTGCACTCTTGCACATACTTTACCCACCTCGATTTTCAATTACCCAACAACGTTCTTATGAAGTTAAATTCCAACATAACCATTTTTTGACCTTTGATATCACAAAGAATGGAATAGGATTAGATTTTATGACAATAATTAGAGCGAATGAGTTTCATACCTGATGGATTGCACTTGTGAAACAATGGATGGAAGAACTTGATGGAATAATTTTGTGCCAAAGGAGAGGGAGTATTTTGTTTTGAGAAGAGAAAAACATATGAAGCCATCTGATTTTGAAAGTTTTAAATTTACCTGCACTAGCTGGAAGAATGGCGTTCGCGGCCGGTCCACTGCGTTCACGAAGAAGGAGTACTAGAATAGGTTTTTCAAAATTTTCTCTAGCGTACTGCTGGCGACGTGCGATGTTGGGTGCGATGGGCACTTTGTGAGGTGAAAAATGCACCATGTTCACCGGTGCTAATGTTTTTGATCAGCTTACTATTTGGTTGTGTGATGGCATGTGCGACGGGCACTTTTCCATGTGCGAAAAGCACGTTTTTCAGAGGTATTTTTGGTGCTTCTCAAAACTTGGTTCCTCTTCTCATTCCTTTGGGCACCTTCATAGGTATTTTTGGTGCTTCTCAAATCTTGGTTCCTCTTCTCATTCCTTTGGGCACCTAAAAACACACCAAAAAGAAACAAAAAGTGAAGTAAAGCATAAAAATGATGGGTTGCCTCCCATCAAGTGCATAATTTAACATCGCCGCGCGACAAAAGCTACCTCACCATTTGGATCTCCATTTGGAGGATTTGAACCTTTGACCCAAACTTGAATTGAATTTTCGATTACAATCCCGGATTTAAGCTTTGAGCATGAGAAGGCCATTCTCTTGATTTCGTATATCGCGCTTTTTAGCCTTCAAGTGAGGATGGACACTTTGCCTTATTTCCATGACAAACTCAAAACCGGATAAACCTTCATCCATCCTCCTTGTAATGTCTTCCAAAAGCTGGATTACTTCGACTTTCATCCATTCAATCAAACTTAAGGTCAAAAAATTATTGGAGGGGGATTTAGGCGTCTCCACTTTCAAGCTTGCCTCATTCACAACATCCTCACTTTGAGATGTCATGACATCATGACCCACATATGGGGTAGTTGGTTGCAACACCACCTTCAATTCATGATCCTCCCTTGTTCTTTCCTCCTCTTTAGCCCTTTCGTCCATAAAGCCTTGCTTTATGGATTGCACACTCTCCTCTTAGGTTTCTAGCGAGGCCAAGAGGGTTTGGAGCTTTACACATATGCATTCTTTGCTTGCTATATTATTGTACCTATTATGGTCACAAGCACCACTAGCAAAATTGTTAGCACAAGAGGGGGGAGGGGGACGATCATCATTGGGGCATTCGCTCCAATGTCCATCACAACCACCACACAAATAACAATTGCTCCCATAATAGGAGCGAAAAAGGGGTCTTCCACAATAAACACAATAATCGGGGATATAAACTAAGATGTAACTATCAACATTTCTAGCATTCAAATATGCCATGATTCCATCAACAAAAGAAAATCAACTATTCACAAAATTGAACTAGAGTAAGTAAACTCAAATTCTAAACTATCTCAATACGCCAAATTGTTCCCCGGCAAGGGCACTATTTTTGATAACACTCAAATACACTCTCCAATGGAGGTGATTGCGATCGTCAGAGCAAAACTTATTTATATTCCTAACTAATGTTGGGGTCGTACCCACAAAGAATAATGTAGTTGCGATCCAGCTAATAAAGAATCCAAGAAACTCATTGAAGTTCAATTAACGAAAAGGGGAAAAGATATCTATAAGGGGGTTTTAGACTAAAACTAAGGATAAAAGAAAATCAAATAAAAGATCGATTGATCAGTGGCTTTCACCTTGCTTTCGCCAAGCAAGGATAACAAGGGATACTTGGGAATGGGAATTTAATTCACAAGACTTGCACCCGATTGACATATAGGTAGTCTTGGCTAAAGTGCACTTAACCGTCTTTCGACCAATCAAGCAACAATCCTCATGGGTTCTATCGAACCACCATGAGTAAGCAATAACAAAATATTAACTTAGGTTAGTTGAGTTATCTCTAACCCCAACTTTTAGATAGGAGTTTCCGGCAACCAAACTATCTCTAGCCTTTGTCTAGAGTAGATACCTCAAATACCCACTATTGAATCTTCCCAAACTTAGGGAAATTCTCTCTCAAGCAACAACCCAAATTAGAAAGCTAAGTCAATGTTCGCAACCATTGACTATAAATTCAAGAATGGAGGATTCAATAGACCCAAATAATCAAACAAGAGCAAAATCTATCTATGATTCTGTCACGCCCCAAACCATGGGAGGCATGACCGACACTCGGAGCCCCAAAAGGCCGAGGGTGCCAAAATAGAGTGTATCTCTGTTGAACCTGCTGGGGGTCTGAGACCGACAAGGTCTCTAAGAATTACAATTTGAAACACTGAAAGCTCAATAGTAGTTAAGCAACTCAAGGCCGACAAGGCTATTATCATAGTAGATAACTAATAACAAGGCCGACAAGGCCATACCCAACACTGATGTACATATACACGTCTACAAGCCTCTAGGAGTAAGTAAAATATCTCATATCCAGGACAGGGCCCTGGACTACCCATAAGCTGTACATATACATAACCTGGTCAAAATATAAGCTAGACCTCTGACTCGTCAGCTCCAGGAAGAATGGAGCTTACCAAAATGGCTGAACTCCGCAACTCCTACTGAAGAGGTCTATCTGGGTTTCTGTCTGGACCTGCAGGCATGAATGCAGCGCCCCCAGGCAATGGGGCGTCAGTACGACAATAATGTACTGGCATGTAAGGTAGAAGCATAAAATCAAGTCGCAAGTGGTAAATCTGAACAAGATAAAATATGAAACTTGTAAACTGTAATTGGTAAGACTCGTTAAGCTCTTTCTCCTTTATTCTTTTTAGAACACAACACATGCATTAACTCACGCTGCAACTCACTATTTATAACCCACACTGAACCACAACAGCGCCTCGGCGCACCCTATATTTAATAGCCTCAATATGGCAGTAGCGCCTCGGCGCACACTATGTATATAATGGCCTCAATATGGCAGTAGCACCTTGGTGCACACTATGTGTATAATGGCCTCAATATGGCAGTAGCACCTCGGTGCACACTATGTATATAATAGCCTCAATATGGTAGTAGCACCTCGGTGCACACTAACACGTAAACCACGCATAATAAGTGTATTACTAGATTGACCTTCAAAGCTATTCTTGTTATTTATGAAGGTTCATTTAGATAAACTTCTTTAGCCTTGGCTTACTAAGTGTTGGACTCAACATACCAAACACATATAAATGGGTATTTGACTTTCTAACTTTCCTTGTATACTTTCTAAAGCTTGATTAGAGATCACAATACAAAGAAGAAACTCGACAAAAGGATAACTTACATTTCGTGCAAAAAGAATCAGATTTTTATAAGAAGGCGACTTGAATCACCATAATGTATAAATTAGTTCCTTAAGACTTGTTGAGTTACCAAATCAGATCTCTTACAACAAAATACTCAAATTCCTTCTTTCGAAGATTTAGAGTTCTATTTCTAGATTCATGCCGATAAGGAATAAAGAAGCCTTAACATACCTCGTTCCTTCCGAAGATTGCGCTTACCACAACTTGGACTTTCCCTTATTAAGTTAATCTACAACACAAGGGTATAATGAAACTAATATTAGCTCTTAAACCTGCTGCAACATTCCCAAAACAGTAGCTAAACATTTCCCGGGCAGATTTACGTATTTTGCATTAATTAAAGGTGTATCGTCACACCTTTCTCCCCTTATCCAATACACATCACACACACACCATCCTACTGCCTCCAATAATACAAAACACATCAAACATCCCCTACACAACCCACCATGCCGAAATACAATAGCAACACATTGAACCCACGGCTTCCGATCGCCGTCCCGTGAGTTCTTAACAACAATTCAACAACAATTGTCCATCCGAACTTCAATCCAAAAATATTATTATGGGCAGAGTACTTACCACACTTGAAGGGGTGTTTTTATCCTCTTTTTATTGATGCTTTAAAAGCTTAAGTACCCCCTACACATACACCAACAAGAGAAGAAGAAATCTCTTATTGTTACACAATTTCCATGTGTTAAATCATAAGAAAGGGGCTGCCATAGTTCATGTCTTTCTTACCATAGGATATCCTAGCTATATGTAGTAGATTAATACCAAGATAACAAGTTGTTTAACTCACCTTAAGCTTCAATTAATCTTGGTCTTCTTAGAACCCTAAAGGGAGAGAAGGGCTGCCAAAAGGAAATGAGATAAGAGAGAATTTTCCAGCTTTTTGTGATCAACATTGATCAGCAAATGGCCTATATAAAGGGACCTTTTTGGCAGACTTTTTTTGAGTATATTTGGGCCAAAATGGGTCAAGAAACTTGGGCCAAAATTACCCTTTGCTTGGGCCTCAAAAGGGTTAAGTTTTGGGGCTGATTTTGGGCTTCTCTTGGGTCAAAATGTGGTCAATATTGGTGGCTACCTTTTGTAATTGTTTGGGCCAGATTTGGTTGTGCTTTGATGGGCCAACTTTAAGCTTCATTTGGGCTACCATTAGGTCTAATAATCCATGGTGTTGCTGCCCGTAATCGGCCCTCAGAACTTAGTTCGTTAGCGTAGGTAGGTGATGCACCTACTTGTCACCTAAGAGCTTA